>NQII01016078.1:3039-15123 GCA_002778355.1 Clitarchus hookeri
AATTATTAGTTAAATTCACTGAAGTGACTGTTGAAATGTCAGGTGCTGTTATTTGATTTAAAAATATAAATTCTCACTGATTCAGATTTAGAATGTAGCTTTGGTTTCTATGAATAAGAACACGTCGATGCTTAGTGTCAGCTTAAAATATAAAGGAAAGAATTTCGCCTTTTTTCCACAAACTGATGGGAAAATATTTTCTAAGTAATGCATACATCCATATAAACTTACACTTCTACTGGAATCTTAATTATATTCGAGGCAAAATATAATTTAATATATTAATCCTTTGACTCCCTGACCTCACATGGGGTCCCGTGATTTATCGGTCAGACTACTCTACTCATAATAAGGCGAACCGGGTTAGAATACCGCGTGGGTCGCTCCCGGATTTTAACCTGTGGTTATTGTGTTGGACGATGCCGCTGGCCGATGGGTTTTCTCGGGGATCTCCCTTTTCCCCTCGTCCCTTGCACTCCGGTGCTGCCCCATAATCATCTCGTTTCCCCCTCATTGGCTCTCAAGACCTCGACGTTAAGAGCCGTTCTAATCTCTCCACTCCACTGGCCCCATCTGTCTACCGGCAAGGGTGTCGATGACCCTACTGTTGCTGCGAGGACGCGAGGTACTGACCGATGACAGTGGGCTCGAGGTCGATGAAGACGGTTCGCGGCACGTGCTTGCCCGCGCCAGTCTCGCTGAAGAAGGTGTTGAAGCTGTCGTCGCCGCCGCCGATGGTCTTGTCGGACGGCATCTGGCCGTCGGGCTGGATGCCATGTTCCAGGCAGTACAGCTCCCAGCACGCGTTGCCGATCTGGCAGCCCGCCTGGCCCACGTGCACCGAGATACATTCGCGCTGCAACATGACAGGCGTGGTTATATGTAGTCTATCCGAGGTTTCTTAACACTATATGAGTCAAACCTTTCAAAATTAACCCATGTATGTCGCGCTTGGTTGTTTATTATATATGTCATGTATCACAAGCATTTTATACTTTTTTTTCAGAGAAATACATAATTTTTCATGAAATTGAACTTCTACTTGTGTTTTATCTACAGGTTGCATATTATTTACTTACTACTAGCTAACCCTGCCACGCGTTGCTTTCGCATAAAATATTTTGGTTCTATTCATTTCTGTGAAATTAATTGAAAGAAGTATATGTATTTTCAAAATCTTTATTATTGAAGTACTTGTTTGTATAAAATGTTTTTAGTTTTACCATCTTCCGCACGTATGAATAAGTTGTGTGGTTTTCCTACTCTAGAACACGACACATACAATTGGTCGTGCGAAAAACATTCTGTTTCTAAATCTATTCCGTACATTTGAAATGACTGCCCCTGAGCTGTATTTATTGTCATTGCAAATGCCAATCGGACTGGAAACTGTGTTTTTTTAAAGTTAAAGGGAATTTCTGGTGGAATAAATGAAATTCTGGGAACAAGCACATCTTCTCCTTTGAAAGCACCTTTCAAGATGGTAGCTTCTATAGTATTGCCCATAATTTTTTTTTATTGCAAGGCGTGTGCCGTTGCAAAGTTTTGGTGGATTGATGTAACGAAGTAAAATGCCAGGCACTCCTATTTTCAATTTTAATATATGTGGAGGCAATTCTAGAACATCAAGCTAATTAAGAAATTCTGGCGGATAATTTACCGCTTCATTTTCGTCTAACATCCACAGATTTGTATGTGACATGTTAGCTTGTCGATAAGTATCGNAGCTTCTATAGTATTGCCCATCATTTTTTTTTATTGCAAGGCGTGTGCCGTTGCAAAGTTTTGGTGGATTGATGTAACGAAGTAAAATGCCACGCACTCCTATTTTCAATTTTAATATATGTGGAGGCAATTCTAGAACATCAACCTAATTAAGAAATTCTGGCGGATAATTTACCGCTTCATTTTCGTGTAACATCCACAGATTTGTATGTGACATGTTAGCTTGTCGATAAGTATCGACATATATATTAATATGGATATATAGAGCATTGACGTACTTATAAGTATCTATATATCGATATATCGTTATAACGATAAGTATCGATATATATATCGTTTTTATATATATAGATATGTTACTAGCTTGTGACTTTACATTGTTCACATTGCATTGTTAACGTTGCCTTGATGACTAAGGCGCTTCCTGACACGAAATAATGTTAAAAATGGGCTTTTTACAGCTTTTATTACCTTTGCAGGTAATACAGATGAAAAAGAAAGATGTGCAAACACTCGTGGGAACGAAAGAAAGGTTTATAAAGAAACAATGAAAATCGGTTCATTTTTTCGGAAGTTACACGCGTCCGAACAAACGGACACAAGGGCTTTGTGTATATAGATTAATATGAATTAAAAACGGGAGAAAATAAGGGTTATGACAATGCCTAGTAAGAGATAGTTCTTATACAAAATAGTATTACACTGGATGTCAACGAATGCAGTGTGCTGTCCCTTTGGTGTAATTTTATAGACTTCGTTAAGCTGTGTTTGCATAAGGCGGAGGACTATTTTGGAAGTAGAACTTAAGCATGGGTTCAGAAAAGTTGGAAGTAAACGTAAATGTACTATATCCTTGCAGTTTTAATGCAAATTTGCAGATGGATCACACTGAATATTGTACTAGACTGTCAGGAAATTTACAGAAATAGNTTGCAGTTTTAATGCAAATTTGCAGATGGATCACACTGAATATTGTACTAGACTGTCAGGAAATTTACAGAAATAGGACACCGCAAACAAATAACAGCCCCAGAATAAGACACTATAGAAATAAGAAGCAGCAGCAATACTGTGGCTTTCTTTAAATCATCAACAACACACACACACACACACACACATATATATATATATATATATATATATATATATATATATATATATATATCAAANTGGTTTTCCCTTCTACGAGTACTGCAGAATTAACAAACTAACATTTTCATTAAGTCATATGTTCCACAGAGGAGGTCTATTGATTTATGCATGGAGGTGGAGCGCTGTGTGTGTTCCTCTGTGGTGCTTTGTTTGTGCAGCGAGTTTATATATTTTTATCGTAAAATATAAGGACCCACCAGAATTTAAGTTTATTTCTACCGTAAACTTAACAGTGGACCCTATATTTGGTTTATTTTGTACTGCTATCTTTTATATAATTTGTTTCCTAAATGCAGTATTTTTATTTACACATAAATATGTGCATTTAATACAAATAAAAACTCATCTTCTTGAGTAGTACAAACTTCAAGTTTGTGTAGTTTCGAATGTCAGAATAAAATAAATACGACTGCGTTAACACATAATGTTACAACATGAATTTAACTTTGCGCCTAGATGTAGCCTGTTCGCGGTTTCTTCACTCATTTTAAATTAAATATATGAAAAATTACCCCATGTAGAAAATGTTTTGTTATTTCTTAAATATGCTATGTAGCAAGAAAATGTTTTTTTTTTTTCCTTAACTCAAGACCTCTTTAAATTTGCGTAATTAATTGTAGATTACGAAAATAATTGTAAAAATAAAATGAAACTATGTCTTTAGTGTTCTACCAATCTTCAAAGTTTTGAGAAATTTACATTTTTATGGTGATATTTCACTATCCTTAATTTCAGCTTCTTAACTATATCAAAAAAAAAAAAAAATACTTTTTGTTCTATTTAGGTGTAATACATACACGACGTTTTGATTTGCATGCAACAACACGTTACCGGCGACTTGGAATTTGTTAGNTGCAACAACACGTTACCGACGACTTGGAATTTGTTAGGTTTCAACTTGCAAGTGGTTACCCTTGCCCACGCCCCGCGTCGGGCCATGCGCTCCCCCTATGTGCCGATTGGTTGGCATTTAGATGACGTGATTTGCGTTGAATGTGACGGAACTGCAACTAACACCGGTTGGAAGGGTCGCGTGATTCAATATTTAGAGGAGTATTTGGAGAGACCGTCACAATGGTGGGCTTCATGCCAATGAGTTACCCCTGCGTCATTTATTCTTGACCTTAGATGGTTGCACTTCGGGTCCCAGAGAATATTCCGGACGTATTGGAAAACAATTAGCTGGTTGCGAAAATAAAACCANGATGGTTGCACTTCGGGTCCCAGAGAATATTCCGGACGTATTGGAAAACAATTAGCTGGTTGCGAAAATAAAACCACGGCGTCTTTTTGTGCGGTGGCTGGTAATTTGCCTGACTTCCCGAAAAATGTGGTCGATGAACTAAGTACGGATCAAAAATATCTTTATGAGATATGCCAATCTGTATCAACTGGTTACTGAGCTGGCAAACCGTCAACCTCGAAAAATGGCGCACTCGAGATGGCTTACTTCTGCTAATCGTATACGCAGACTTTACCTAAGAACTCTTAATCCATCAGCAAATTTGCAATTACTTGTCAAATACGTGGTTAAACCATACGCTCCGATTTGGTTCCTAATCACGCAAGTTGCGTTCTCGACGTCCTGGATAGTTGTAGCAACTTCTTTTTTTTTCACCTTACATGCTAGTGAGGCATGTTGAAATTTGTGTATTACTCGTCCAGCAGCTGTGACCTTCAGTGTACATGATACTCGCACCTTGTTTATGATTCGTCTCTCACGCTCCATGTACGACGACTGCAGCCACCAGAGTACATAGTAATATCTACAATTCAAACAATGTCTCTCCCTACATAACTAATAGCCAAGGGTTATGTTTAATGAGAAAACTGGGTGTGGAAGGCATGTTGTACTGATCGGGGCGGTCTAGCCTTGTCTAGCATTATCATCTAAAGCAACCTACAACACCAGACACTAGTGTAAAATGTGCTGGTTGGTGAGTGTTTATAACTTGTTACTTAATTTTTTTTTATAAATATGTGTTCCGTTTCTGTATGAATATACTATGCAAATAGGTGAGTGTTCTGTATGTACGAATTCAGCCATTTGGTCTAATTAATTAATTAATTAATTTCCACCTAACCTCTCTTAGCCAAAGGCCATCCAAGGTTTTTGATGATCAATCTTCTATTCATTATATTCATTCTTTGCTACTTCCACTGCCAAGGAATCTTATTGGGCTTGGGGATCCCTTTTTTTTTCTTTTTTTTTTAGAGCAAGGGATGAAACAAATTTATTTAATTAATTTAAATTAATTAAATAAAATATATTAATTGAAATTAAAATCCGTGTCAATTCATGACTTTAAATTATAAATGATGTAGATTTAAATAAATTGTTTATAAATTCCTATATATCAATAATCTATAAATTTATCGAAAGTCCCCCCTCTTTGATAATACCAGTTGTCGTCGGGACCCCTAATCTTTATCTAAGAGTCTTCTTCTTATTTTTAATTTCCTCTTCCACTTGTTTTATTCTTTTCTTGTTTCCTCACCTCTTGTTCTTCTTCTTCATCTTCTGTTTTCTTGTAAATTCTTCTTATTTAATTATCATATCTTCTCTTATCCTTCTTTTAATCAGTTAATCTATTGACCATCCCTACTTCTTCTTATTCTTCATTTAGATATTTTCTTTAAATTTTAAAGTTTTCTACCTCTTCCTCCTTCCCTTTTCTTTTTCCTTAATTTTACACATTCCTGTTCTTCTTTTTCTTTATCTTTTTCTTTTTTATACATTCCTCATCTTCTTTTCATTATCCTTTCTTCTTTTATCATTCTTCATATCCTTTTATCTTCAGACCATTTGGTCTGAAGGTTATAGTGACCCTAGCAGGTACTGTGGGACCCTGGAGCCTTACATAGCACTCACTCGGCTAGTGTTATTCGTAAAACTTGCCAAGACCTGCACGACGCTTGCGTCGTCACCCAACCATCTGAGCTGTCTCACATATTCCCTATCATATGGCAACAGTCGCGTTCTACTGCTAGTGTTGTACACTGAATGTATTGGACTGTTTCAGTTGGTTTGTAAGGAAGTTATTTGCTAGTATATTGTACTGTTCAGAATAGTCTTGTATTGTATAGCATCGTTAATTTTTTTCATTCTATGTCTGGTTGATAAGAGCTGGCCATGTTAGCGACGACTCGAGCTGTTGACCTTGTGTATGACTGATAGTGATGGTTTATATTAATATATAAATATTTTTTTACCATTTACCATGATTATGTGCTACATGTATGTATTACATTTGTACATACCTTGCCTTTTGCATATCTCAGTNTTTTACCATTTACCATGATTATGTGCTACATGTATGTATTACATTTGTACATACCTTGCCTTTTGCATATCTCAGTTTGTTGTAAGTTTTCCTTACTGAATTTTATTTACGTATATGTTTCTTATTTACTTGGTTCGGAAATTATAGCTAACTATGATTAGGATATATATATATGCGCATGTGGTCATTTTCGTTGTGGTTTGTGAGAGCTTCTGTATGTATTGTTCAAGCAACCCATNTTTTACCATTTACCATGATTATGTGCTACATGTATGTATTACATTTGTACATACCTTGCCTTTTGCATATCTCAGCTTGTTGTAAGTTTTCCTTACTGAATTTTATTTACGTATATGTTTCTTATTTACTTGGTTCGGAAATTATAGCTAACTATGATTAGGATATATATATATATGCGCATGTGGTCATTTTCGTTGTGGTTTGTGAGAGCTTCTGTATGTATTGTTCAAGCAACCCATCGATATGGAAAAGAGTTCTTGATACTGTACAAATAAACTATTACTTATTTTTCCGACTTTGACAAAATATGGATTTTTTTCTTTTCTCTGTGGCGGAGTAGAAATTAATATTGACAAGGGTTAAGATAAATGAATAACACCGAAATCATTTACATACTTTTACCTTTACTTACAGACTTGACATAATACACATACATAATCATATTTTACAAATACTCGACATTGTGCTCATTCGAGCGAAACGTTTATTCTGACGGGTTTTTTTTTGGAAGAAGAGCAATATCTTCTGTGAGCATTCAAGACGCTCTTATTCGAATATCCTGCACGACAGTTATCAAATGGGTAGGTCTTGTAGACACTATCAAATTTGCAGTTGCTCTCTTCATGTTGTTTGGTCCAGCTGCGCTTCCTAAATGTTTTGCGCAATACTTGCACTCGCTTCCCGATGAATGACAAACATCGCCTTTGCATGTTCTGTTATGTCTATACAAACTATCACTTCGGGTAAACGTGGCATCACAGGTATCACAGTGGATGGTTTTGCATGCTGTGCTGAACGTGCAATGGCAACTGTCATGGCGGCGTGAGCTATAACTTGTGTTAAAAGTATTTCCACAGTAATTACAATGATGTCGTTTCGCTTCTATGGACTCTTAAGGATCCCTTGCTGTTGACCATTTCGTAGTCGGTAAATCTTCAGCTATTGGTTCCGTCTTCATATTATAGCAGGGTACACGATTGTAGTAGTTACGATGAAATCGTAATACCTTTAGTAGCTCTTCAGTATACCTTGCTGTTTATGTTGACTACCATGTTGTAGAAGTTAATTCTTCATAAATTGATTTAGTCTTCATATTGTAGTTAAAGACTGCTTTCCACTATCACTTACAGTGCTCGACAACGGAATTATTTTCATTTTATGTGGCGACCGTTTATATACTGTCCTGATGTCATGTCAATTTGTATTGATTGTCTCGGCTTTCCTCAGTGAACGACTGGTGGTATATTATAGGCTACCAGCTTCACTAGCGTCGAGACACTTTCAAAGCCTCGCATAACATGTTAGGCTCCTTTATCGTTGTGTATGGTATTGTCCTTTATGTTAGGTCGTCGATGATGAAACATTTTCGAGAGCCTCGCATAACTTGTCAGGTTCCTTTAACCTTGTGTATGGTAACGTCACATTTATGATAGTCTGCTCGTTTTGCCAGTTATGAGACACTTTCCAGAGCTTTGCATAACATGTTAGAACCTCTTTATCATTATGCGCTGTGGTGACCTTTATGTTAGGCTGTTAGATTTGTTAGTAGCGAGACAATCTCGAGAGCCTCGCATAACATGTTAGGCTTTTTTATCGTTGTGTGCGACAGCATCTTTTATGATAGGGCATCGATGACGAGAGCTTCGCGTAACATGTTAGGCTTTTTTATCATTATATATGGTTGGAATGACTCTGAAATATCCCTTGCACATATGTTGGGAAGACTCCGTGATAACCCTCCCGGCTTGGCATGCAAGAGCATGAAGAATATAATCTCGTAGGAAGGACTTAAATGTGAATTGATTTTGGGAAGACTCTGAGATAAACCTCCCGGGTTTGCATGCAAGAGTGTGAATTATGCCATCTCATAGGAAGGATTGAAATATTAATTGATTTTTGGGAAGATTCTGAAATAACCCTCCCAGCTTTGCATACAATATCATGATGTATATCATCTTGTAGGAAGAACATAAATGATAATTGAATTTTGGAATACTCTGAGATATCCCTCACGGTTTGGCATGCAAGAGCATGAATTACATCTTGTAGGATGCCCTTTATGATAGGCCAGCGAGGACGAGAGCCTCGCATAACATGCAAGGCTCATTTATCATTGTGTATGGTTGAGAATACTCTGAGATAAAACTCGCGCATATGTTGGGAAGACTTTGAGATAACTTTCGCGCATATGTTGGAAAGACTCGGATAACCCTCCCACCTTTGCATGAAAGAGCATGAAGTATATAGTATCGTTGGAAGTCTTTAAATGGTAATTGCTTTTGGGAAGACTCCCAGCTTGCCATGCAACAGCATGAATTATATCATCTCGTAGGAAGGACTAAAATTTCAATGGAAATTAAGGAAGATTCTGAGATAACACTCCCAGTTTGGCATGCAAGAGCATGAAGTATATCATCTCGTAGGATAGACTTAAATGTCAATTTGATTTTGGGAATACTCTGAGATAACCCTATCAGCTTGGCATGCAAGGGCTTGAAGTTTATCATCTCGTAGGACACACTTAAATTCCAATTTGATTTTGGGAAGACTCTGAGATAACCCTCCCGGCTTGCCATGCAAGAGCGTTAAGTATTTCATCTCGTGGGAAGGACTTAAATGTTAATCGAATTTGGGAAGATTCTGGTACATCTTAAACGGTTTGGGAATTACGGCCAACTATGCTTATAAGTTCGCATAGTGTTTGAATGACTATTTGTAGTTTATATCGTATTTGGGAAGACTCTGAGATAACCCTCCCAGATTGCAATACAAGGGGGTGAAGTTTAACATTCCCTCTATCCGTTGTGTCACTATGGCATCCTGTGAATGCTAGAGCATGAAGTATAGTAGAGAAATACTCGGAGAAAATCCTCATTAATCCTCAATTCTCATGGCCCAAAAATGAGTCATTTAGCCACATTGTTGTATCGTTAAAAAAATTTTGAAAAATAGTATTTTGAGGGAACTTAAGGAAATTTCGAGGGATTAAAGGTACAATTTTTAGGGAATAAGGGACATTTCGAGGGAAAAAAGGGCCATTTTGAGGAAAAAACGGAAAAAATTGACTTCGGAATGCAAGAGCATGAGGTCCTCGGTGGTGGCTCTCCGTCTCCCTGTCACGAAGCTGTCTTCGAGCATACCATTTCTAACTACTTCGTTCGATCAATGTTTCCTTCAGTATTCCAATCTTCCCTAAAGAATTTTCATCTATCTTTTAATTTTGCCATCAATTTCCAATCCTTACATCAATATTCCAATATTTTCATGAACCTTTCGATCAATCTAGTAATCTTTCGATCAAACTCGCAATCGTTCCATCATTCATCAAATTTTACCTTCAATCATATAATGTTTTGATCAATATTTCGATCAATTTCGCAATCTTTTGATCGATAATTCTATCAAACTCGCAATATTTCCATCAATATTCCAATAAGATTTTGATCAATCTCATAACCTTCCGATCAATATTACAATTTCCCTGTTAATATTCAACATTTCTGATCAATATTTCGATAAATTTCGGAATATTTCTATTAGTCTTTATAATAAACTCTGAAATTCTCCATCAATTTTTAGTCTAATATTTCGGTTAATGTCGCAATCTTTCCATCAATATTTCGTCCCCTCTTACCATCAGTCTTCCAATATCTTAATAAATCTTCTGACCAGTCTCACAATCTTTCCATCTATCTTTCGTTTAATACTTTAATCAATATTTCCAAACGAGCATACCAGCCGACCAACGAAATTTCCAGACCAAACAACCAGGTCAGCCGACCAGACCAACCAACAAGATGTCAAACATGTTTCAAACATACCACATAATCATACCCCAAAAACCTTACCTCAAAAATCAAACATAAAAATCATACCTCACAAAGCATACCCCAAAATCCATTCCTCTGAAGTCATTCCTCAAAAAAATACCTAAAATAAAATACTTCAAAAACCTACCTCAAAATTCGTAACTAAAAAATACACCTCAAAAACAAACCTCAAAAATATGACTAAAAATATTCCCATATAATGTTCCTCGAAATAATACCTCTTAAACCAAGCATCAAAAAATTACCTGAAAACATTCCTCAAAGTCGTAGCTCAAAAAATAAACCATCAAAAACACTACTAAAAACTTTACCCAAAATTATGCCTAAAATACATACCTCAAAAACAAGCCTCAAATATCAGTCCTAAAATATCAACTTCAAATAAACATCTAAAAATCAGACATCAAAACTCAGTCCTCAAAATTAAGCCACAAAAACAGACCAAAAACAGTCATCAGAACCCAAACAGAACTTCAGCAGAACTCAGTTATCTTTAAACGACCCGAGAAAGACGTAATACTCCAGACTGAATCTTGTATGCCCAGATGCAATAGACACCAGTAGAATATTTCTCCTTCAGTCACTTGGATGTAAACATCGATTTGGAAGCACTCTCTCGCTTTGTAATAAAGATTAATTGTGGATACGAAGGCCTACTATTGGCTGTGAGGAATATGGTTATAAGGCCAACGCCTTCGTCAAAATCTTGCCGACAACGTCGATATTGCAGCAAGACTTTGGCAAAATTTGGCACAGTGCACAAAGACATTAGAAGAATAGTGATTGAAGAACATATCTCATGCAAGAATTCGGGAAATGCGAATATCTGATTTATTATAAAATACTCGAAAAATGAATTTCAATGTACATAATTATATGTTTTATTTCTTATACCATTCCTTCCTACTCTTCCAGGAACCTTTCGGAAGACTTGGCGACGATCTGTTACCATTTTCCGAACACTGGGGAAAAGTATGCCAGTATTTTCCAAGTCCAAAAAAAGAATTAATATGTTTTTTTTTTTAGTTTCCAATTTCTGACTCAGGTCTCTACATCATACCTCGCCTTTGGATATTACTTAAATATGTAAATAATCTATCATATTTATATAAGCACGTTAACAGAGAGAAAGTCATGTACAAACGTCGGTAAAATTATAAGAAACTCGGATCGTGTTGAAAGGCGCGGAAAGTGGTTTGGTTTGGGGGTGGTGGGGCGATGAAGGGGATGGGGGCACAGATATTGTACCTGAAAATTTTTACAGTTCATTGGTCAGTATACCGACTATTTAAAAATAATCGCATGTGTTTCGTGGTGACCTGAACACTGTTAAAAGCGCAACTTGGTCCTTTATTTATAACCATTGCGGATTCTTCCCCCAAATTTAAAATTAACAGTGTCGTACGCCCGGTGAGTACAATTATTGACAAATATTATTTCAGAGATAGGTTTCCTCAATAGCGAAAAAGGATGGACCAAAACACAGGGGGAAAAAAACCATTTTAAATCTATAACGATTTACTAGAAGTTAGACCATTTTTTTAAATTTATTTAACGAACACAATTATTAGAAATCAATTCGCAGATACAGTGGAGTGTTTTCCTTTAGAATCTATTGTATTTTATTAAATTTATTTATAAATAAAACAAACAGCAATAATGTGTGTTGACTACANGTGTGTGTTGACTACACATAACACATCAATAACTAAAACTTGACAAATATATATACATTACAAGAAATATCTTCAAGTCACAAATATTACATCAGAAATCAACAAATCTGACTATATTATAAGGTTAGCGCCGTCCCTATCGTAAGCGAGGCAAGAACTTTCGCGAGACCCTTCCCT
>NQII01016079.1:0-15077 GCA_002778355.1 Clitarchus hookeri
GGTCCCCCCTCCCCCCTGTCCCACGCAAGCCAACCCGGGACTCTGTCTCTGTCGGCCGCCCGTGTTGTGTATCGGAAACAATCAAACACAAACGCGAAGCGGGGAGGAGGGGATGGGGAAGGTGGTATCGGCAGGGTCTGCGGGGCGGGGGCGACGCCCGTACCCCGGGCTATTAGCAATGAACAGTACTAACTCACTTATTAACGGCTGCAGATCAGTCAGTGTGTGACGGGACGGACCTGTTGGCGCAACGCTTTGCTGCTGCGGGGACTGCCGCTGCTACTGCTGCGACCGCTGCTGGAGGAATCTCTGCGTCGCATCTGTTTCGGCTGCTTCCGCCTCCTGCGTCGGAGGGGTCCCCCTCCACCATCAACCGTGACTTCCCCTCAAACACGGCAGGTAAGACGCCGCCGAGAGCTTCTTCTCGTCGCCGCTAGGTCGCGCCACCGTCGCCGCCTCCCCGAGGGCCCGCACCACCTTAATATCACCTCCAATTCTTCCGATCCGTCTACGACGTGATAAAACGCATCGCATGGCAAGGTCAACGGCCAGATTTCGAACCTTTGTCCCGGGTTACAAGCCTCAGCGTTATTTCTTTCTCGAACCTCCAAAAAAAATTACGGAATTACACCATCATTTATAACTCTCCGCAATAAAATACCATCCAATGCTNATAACTCTCCGCAATAAAATACCATCCAATGCTATTTTAATTTCTTTTTAAATACGCACTTCATATCCTTTCTCGTCTCATTCCCCCTCTTCCCAATTTTTTTTTTTACTTCTAATTCTCGGACCGTAAATCTTTTTCTGGGAGAACATGTCTCTAAGCCTAGTTTATTTTGTTTCAGGTTCCAACATTGGTCTGATTTGTTGAACATTTTTTATGTCCGGTAAGGGGAAGTTGGATGGCTAGAGAGGCGACGGGGGCTTTTCGAAGAGAGGAGGGGGAGGGGGAGGATGAGGGGTAAGTGGTGCCAGGAATATCGCTGATAGAGTTTGAAGATTAATGCCCGTGAAAGAAATTCGAGTGCAAGATGGCGGCCGAGCCGAAATCAAACATGGCCGACGATGCGCAGTAGCCGTTCTGAAAACGCTACCTAATAGCCTTACGTGCTCGGGTGGTACACGCACATGTGTGTATAGTGCGTACACCCTCTCCGTGAAGATTTCGTTCCCAAAACATTTTGTATCTTGAAATTTCCGTTTGGCAGAGTGCTACGTCCTCGTGATACTAAAAACGTTTTGCGTAAAATAATAATTAAAAATAAATAAATCCGGTTTAGTAGGTAAAATACTTATTCTATGCATTAATATTAAAGTAATTTTTATACGACATTCTTGTTTACGCCAAGCTGTATCAGGCTATTTTACGAGTACAAATTTTACTCCTGCTCTAAATTAATACAAAAATCTTAAACATTAGCTATTTTAGGGGAATAAAAATTACACCTACAAAATATGGGTTTCTATTTCAGGGGTGTAAATTAGAAAGGTTTTACTTCTCGACTGTTTAGTAATTCCACTATAAAGGATTCCGTATCGCTCAGTTAAAGAATGAACACTATCGTTCACTTACTTTTAAATTAAAATTTCAGATTTTAAAACGTGCGTAATAAACTTCAGAACACTTCAGAACAAAAGTTGTTTGTTTTTAATGTTTTCGGATTAAATAGCCAAGTAGTTTCAGCGAAATCCTAATGAAACTGCAAGCAATATACGGAAGTGCATGTAATGTTGCGTTTATTTAAGTTCTACGCATCGTGATTTACGGGCATTTGGTTGGACAACAAGAAATTTTTATGTACGGCAGACAATAAATAATACCTTACCCTCTGTATTAACTTAAATTATAAGTTTATGAGTTTCAGCCTCGTGTCTATTCAGCTCAGTGTTGTTTGTTGATAAATTGTTTTATTTTTGTGTACTTATAGCGGCAGGGCAAGTGTAATCTTCAGTGCGATTTTTTTATCAAACCAGTATACATTCTACTCAGTTCACATGATCTCAGTAAAGTATCACGTCTCAGAAACCAGTAAATATTTTAAGACTTAATTTGCGCACTTGGTGTTATTATTTATGGTTCTGTGCGATTATAATTTCATAGTGGAAGCGGCTATACACAGAAGTATTATGTTATAATTAGGTTAAGTTTACTATTTTTTTTTGTGCGGTAATTCGTGGTAAACGCAAGGAAAAAGAATATATGTGCCTCAACCTATGTACATGCATCAAGAATATGGTAAAACGAATTTTTTCATTTGCAAGGTCAAGAACCCTTAACTGTCAGGCATTTTGTCCGTATTTAGAAATAAACAATATTATTACAGTTATTATTAAACTGTTTTGTATGACGTTATATAAAGAACTATAACATCAAAGTAAACGCCCGATATGCTTCACATTAGAAAAATTAAGCACTATTGTTCTGTCGAAGATTAAATATATTATTATATTAAATAAATTATAACGCAATTTTTTTTCCATTGGTTGGTCTAATCGTGTATTTATTGTATTTTTTAGTCTGTTGGTTTAAATTTTAAGTGGAAAGAACTAATAAGAATAGAATAATACAAGAATAAGACAAGATTTATGTTGTAAATACGGTTGGGAATATTCGCGTTGTTAAATTTATAATTGGTATCATTATGGCAAGGATAGTATATGGTGCTCACAAAGATAAGGTAGGACGATTAGTATTATAAACAGAATGCATTTAGCAGAGAGGTGTTCAGTATATGCCAACAATAAATAAATTATTAAGTAGCAACGTTTAAGAAACCCAATTTTCTTAGTTTATTAAGATTATTTTTAAAATGTTGTCTCTGCGTGCTTTTATTGCGCAGGTTAACTAGCCGACAATACTGTTACATGGAAGAGAAGTATGCTACACCCAGCTTGTAGCCCAAATCAAGTTTCTGGAAAATTATTTTGACGTGCTAGGTGCCATTTGGACCAAAAAAACTTTCATAGATATAAGGCGCAANTCAAGTTTCTGGAAAATTATTTTGACGTGCTAGGTGCCATTTGGACCAAAAAAACTTTCATAGATATAAGGCGCAACACTTAATTTGCATTTGAACTTAGGGGTCTTGTATCACTGCCATTAATTACAAGGAGAAAATGTATTGGATCTTAGGCAGTTTCTTGCATATTGTTATTTAATGGAGCAAACTACTAACGATTAAGTGAAGAGGTAAGTATGGAGTGATTACATTGGTAACTTTATTTTTATTGAGACTTATTTCTAAATTACCTGGTACAAACTTCTAAAATAAATCTCGCGGATTTACTAAGATAATTTCTAAATCAATCACGTTTAGGTTTTAATACTTTATGTCAAATAAACACGTAAATAATAATCATATGCTTTCCTGTGTTCATATTTCCATTTATTTATGAGTATTTTTTTCTTAATATTTGAAAACCACTTTAAATTATGTACTAAAGTGAAGTCGTATGACAAGTAAAAAACATTTATAATTTTAAAAACTTCTCGGAGAACTTTTGGAACGCATTAGTATCACTACTCTGACTTAACAACACCAAATTTTGCGAAATAAGGGTATGTAAATATATGCTATAAGAGAAATGGAAAATTGTTTCGAATATACAGCACGAAGAAACAATAATTTTATAATTCACTTTTAAACAGTTTTTATGTAAAATTTTAGTATTTACACTTTTTTAACATTTATTTTCAAAATTCCAAGAAAGATTTTTCCTTAAGTTAACCTTTTTTTGGTAAACTCAGACAGTGAACCCAACATTACTTATTGCAATCGAGTAGTGTGTATACGGCCTGCAGAAAAAATCACTTCATATTTATCATTATGTTAAATATCGAAGGAAACATAGAAATAGGCAAAAATTTAACCATCTACGGGTCCAGAAATAATGAAATTTTATAAATAGGCTTGCACACGTTTATTTTTTGTTCATATCTGCATTTTATATTAACTAACTGTTCAGTACTTTGAAATATTTATATCATTATAATTACTGAATAATCATGGCTTTTGTAAATATTGCAGTATAGAAATATTTATATCTTAAAATATTTAAAATTCCGTCATGTTTAATACCAACGTTTACCGAAAGAAGAGTTTAAAATTATACTCGTAGTTATATGCGCAACATTGTTTGGCTAAAGTAAGGCCTAATTATATAATCGTTGTTCAGGACAGGATTTTTGTTTTTGGGTTGCTGTTTGCAAATTGTCACGTTATTGGGTGACAGTGTGAATGTTTCATGCTTTCTTCCATATACTGAAGTATTATACTGAAGGTAAAAAGCTACCAAATGTGAGTTCGAAAGCAAAACTAAGTAAGACTCCTGGATCGTCCAACTATATCTAGGAATGTATTCACCAGCTAAAAATTAAACTAATTTTTGAGAGTGTGATTAATGTATTGCCAAAAAATACCACGTAGAACTTCCAAATAGTATATATACTTCGATTCAGGTGAAAATAATTTCACTGTATCTCAAAAACATCTACGTTGTATTTAAACGTACGAGTGTTTAACTTTATTAAAATGAAAATATGTATTTTTACTCGATGAATACATTTTTTTTTTTATGTTTACAAATACCTGTAGTTTAATAGGCAAAAATGTAACCCAGTGGTACAAAAGAAGGGAAGGAGATATTTCTTATAAATATATAAGCGTCAAGGTTTATTTTAAAATATTACTCTTGTGTATTATCTTTAAATTGGCATATTTTAAACTGAATATATATTTTGTAATATAATATAGGACGAAGAATAGTCTTAAAATTAATACATTATTTACTTCACCTTGATTCAAAACATCTCCACACGTTCTTAAAAATTTTTTAAAGTTTTAAATATTTAAAATGTTTTTCGGCTTGATTCATTTTTTAATTTTCAACTATGATAATCACTCGAATAATATGATACTGGAGTACTGAAGCATTTTGAAAGTTAGCTACTTTCATTAAATCAAATTGCCTTTTCTCAAATTTATAAAAATAGGTGATCAGCAATATAAAATACATTAAATTTTTTATTAATAATTTCAACGCACATATTTTTCGTATTTTAAACATTTTTAAGCAATTACGTAACTTGTTTATACGACATGTCTAACCTTCAAATATTAAGTCCTTAAACGTAGCTCTACAAAACAATATTTTAAGTTATGAACACGTGAGTTATGAACTAGATATGTATCTTAATTATACACAAATTCTAAAGCTTCTAATATTGTTTTGGGGTACGATTTATATTTTCAGAACTTCGAATGTTTCTTTGTTATCAAAATTATCAAATTTACTAAACAACAATTGTTAGTATTTTCGAAAAAGTAAGTATCGTATAATTTACGTTTGTTTAGATTATTGGGAAAGAAGGCATCGCAAAGTTGGTAATGAAACTCGCGGTTTCCTATTTAAAATATTTCCTAGTATTCTGAATATTTTAGTTATAAAACATAGTGCACTTTACTACGTAGGCCTACGCGTTAAACGGAAATTAAAAAGTATTCATATGATTTTGTAGCTGAAATACCTGAAACTCATAATCATCTTCCGAATTACTGTAGGTGAAATTTTCAATGTAAATTACCTTTGTAAACAATTCGGTTTAGGTACTATGAATACTTTATATATTCCTCCGAAAAGCCACGAAATGTTTTGAAACTGCACCATTTAAATTCAAGTACAACGCAATAAAACCATGGTTGAAATTTCTGTCATGCTGTTAATTTCTTGTAGACGTAACAATAAATTTGATACAAAAAGAAAAACTTTTCTTAATGAAAGGTTTAATGAAATGCGAATTTTATGGGTTGGATATTTAAAAAATGTTTGGTACCAGAACTTTCCTAAAAGTATGAATAATTCATGTTTAAGTACGTGTATAAAAACTAGGTTTTCTTGGAATTATCATATATTAAAATAAACGAACGGTGAAGTTTTCTACTCTGAAATGTATTGGTAATTTTACAAGTAATAAATTTTACAATTGATCCATATTATATATATTTAAGTCCTTTACTTGATTTTAATTTTTAGCCGTAACACAGTTGTTTCAGAATATCACATGAAATATGGGACAGCTATTGAAAATGCTAACTATCTTATTACATCAAGATATAGACGAATGAACTACTTCTAAAATCTTTAAGCTTTAAGTGTTTATCCACAATATTACGCGCTTTGAATAAAATGGTTCCCTTTATTTGAATGGCACTAATTATAATATTGCGAATTACCGTAACTGCTATTATACTAATCAACCTACTTCTTATCGTACCGATTTCTTTCAGTCATTGCACGAAAACAAATCAATAGTATATTATTCTTTGTTTTTACTTCGAAACCTGAATTTATTCGGCAAATTAAATTTTACTTTTATAAATATATTTGTGGCATTTATAAATATATATCAAACTACTTTAATACGATAATTTAATTCATGCATAAATTTAAGTCGAGTGCTACTAGCCAATGTCCGTAATACAGTAAGGCGTGTTTGAAATAACAAACAAATATACATATTTATTATTTCTAAATTTACCGAACGGAAATATATTGCTGTACACAGTTTCAAAAAACCATGTTAAACAAACATGCTTGTATATTTAGCTAACAATAATTCAACGAATAATACAGGGAATCGACCACTGAAATGCAACTACTTATTGTACATTTACGAATTTGTTTTGTGTGATATGAAGCATTTATTTTACAAAAAAATTATCTAACACAAATAAATTTTTCTTAGCATAAATAAATGTACAAATGAAATTATCAAATGTCATTACAAAAAAGCAAAATCCTAACAAGCAATAAAAAAATAATTAGCTGATACGTGGCTGTTTGCGTGCTATACAAACAAACAAATTACGGAAAAAGGTTTAAATTGATTTTTAATAAACATCCAACATATAATGTGTTTAATCACGTAGATATGTTTATATTAATATGTTTATAAATGTTTATTTCGCTGGTTAAGTATTAAAGATTTGACTCGACAAAAATGCTTACATATATATGTATGTATATATCGAAACATGTTTTAATGTAATACCTACGTAAAATAAATTGTTGGTATGTGAAATACCAAGAACACAAACCAAGATAAATCCTGTATTTTATAGGGCTATACTTTCAGAACTTTAGCAGTTATTCATAAACAATTATGATGTGCAATTTCAAATATCAAATTAATATGATTTATTTTATTAAGTGATCTTAAGTATGTTCTTCGTTTTATTTTGTCGTAATGCGAAGTTGGTTACTTTTTTGGAAAATAGTATTTGTAATATAAGTGCTTTACATAAACGTATAAACTAAAAACAATTTTGGTTGCATCTGACGAGCAAAATCGCTTGAATTGAATATTTGTTAATATTGAGGAATCTATGATTAGAATAGTTTTATTTCCCGCTGGTAGTAATAATTTGTTGCCGAAACATGAACGAAGAAAATGTTTAAATATCTGTGCATTGTTGTCTAGGCCTAGAGTATGGAAATAAAATCGTTGTCAAATAGATAGAACAATTAGTTCTAGGGAACAAGAAATAAATACAATATGCATTATATTGTTTTGCGTACCAGAGGTTTGGCGAATTGAACGCTTCATAAAATGTAACCTTCTCGAAACAGATAGATTTCATCCGTGTCAGAGTCTGGTTGGAATTTAAATTCTCCTATTAAAATCTGCCTTTGCATTTATACATTTCATTTTTACCGTTAATGTCCCTTTTTCGTTATATTTTTTTTTAGTTCACCAACGATATCAGAAATATTCACATTTCACAGTTAACATGACTTCTGTTAACAATCTGTTGACAATACTTTGACAACCTTCAAAATGTGTCTACAAATATTTAGTTTTGCACGTCAGAAATTTATTTTATTGCCGGAAAATTTATTTATTTATTTGTATTTATCGATTATATGTACAATATAAATTTTGCTCTGAAAAGTTTCTTTTTGAAGTGTTTCTCACAGAAACTGGAATAATTTATATATGTATCTCAGAAATACACAAGATTACTTACACAGCTGTCTTTACTTTCAATTAGTTTACTCAGAACCACAACAGCACGGAATTTTGCGTAAGTTCAACTCCGCCTTGAATTAACTGAAACGTTAAGACTTTAGCTGTAAGTGTTGTAATTTTTCATGCATACACTTATTAAATCCTGAAAAAATTAAGAACTATGTAAATCAAAATTTCACTTATATTCTTGGGAAAAAAAAATAAATTAAATAACAATTTTGTCAAACGTGGCTGTAACATCACAGAGATTTTGTGCTTTTGAAGAAACAATATCTCATTGCCAATTTAGTATATTTAAGAAATTTCTAGCGAAATTTGATTAATGTAACATATTTTGTGTTAACATATCTGACAGAATGCAAGGAAACTCATATATTTGTGTGTATAATTTACCAACTTCAAAGTAAAATTGTTCAAAATTATCTCACGAGCGTGCCATTTTTACGAAAAATATTTTAATGTTATTTTCAATTAAGCCACTTTATAAGTATTATATTTTTTCTGTAATTGATTACTAACAACCCTTTCCCTTTCAGTAACAATATGAAGTTCATTTAGAAAGATGTTCAAATTTCAAAATCTTCCAATGAAATTGGAATAGTAGCATTTTCGAGAGGAAATATCTTTAAAGTGTCAAAAAGTTTGNAGAGGAAATATCTTTAAAGTGTCAAAAAGTTTGTAAAAGTTGCAATAAAATAAAATTTTCAAATAATTGTATAACTATGATTTATTATTAAAGGAATGTTTATGTGTTTTTCCTACGTGATGTCGTTTTATAGTCAAGTTTCCCATAAAGTGAAGCGTAATTCACAGTATATTTATGGTCCAGAACAGAATGGCAGGCAGTGGTATCGCGTATTTATTTCGTAAATATTCACATGAATGTTTCGTAATCATTTTAAGCTAAATGCATATTTATTATACATATGCAAACAGCGTATGCCCTCTTATTCGTGGAAGTCTTCGGAAAACCTTATGAATAAAATACGTATTATTTAACAATACGTTATGCAAACAAATGAACAATTATCAGTGACAAAATATCAATTATGACTTCCAAAAACATGTAGAGTTTACAGCATAAATAATTTACATAAACGAATATACAAAGATAAATATACGTATGGCGTTATTTTCATTTTAATATTTGTAACTAGCAGTTTAATTTAAGCTATAGTTTGTAGTTGACACGAAATTTAATCCTTTACAAGTTATTTAAAGGTTAAAAGCTAGCCAGCTAATACAGATATTCCTAACTAAAAATTATACGACTTTCCGTTTAAGTCATACTACATGTAATTCTTGCGATTGGTTGCGGCACTGATTTGGCTGTGGTTTCTATTAAAATGTATTTATAAAACGTTCGAATTATTAATTTCTTAGTTTATGATATAGAAGTTCAATTTTTCTACAAAATATTACAGATATTTTACTACCGTATTTTAGTCGTGTATTGATAGTTCACTTCCCACCTGAGAAAAAAATTATAATTTTTAATCATTATACATTTGCAATTATAAGGGACCTGCTTTGTCCAGGCAATGTAATTGTTCAGACAGTATAAATAGCTTTTGGTATTTGCGTGTCTTAACGAAATTATTATTGTTTTTCTGCAGTTTATTTGTGTACATAAACATGTGCTCTGAATAAATATATTTTTATATATTATTCAGAGCATAGGTTTTCGTCGTCAAATAAATTGTAAAATTACGATAGCAATGTCGTCAAATCTCGCAAATACCAAAAACTTGTGAAATTGTAGAAAACTTGCTATATTTTCTTAAAGTGTGAATTATATACAATATTTTTGTCGTGTTTGTTATAAAAATGTAATTTACTGATAGCTTATTATTTAGTTTACTAACAATACGACTTTAAGAGTCGTAATATTTGCTCATTTTTATAGGATATGCATATTCAAAAATTCGTTAATGGATATAAATAAATGAATTAATTTCACCTTCCACGAAAAATTATACTTAACTCATTTGTGACTTCAGGATATCTCACATCTCTTCCCTTGCCCTTTTATGGGTGTGGTATATTTTCAGTACCGAAAGACATTTTCCATCTTATCTTAAGGAAGTTCCAAGTTTATCTTCAGGTCTAAATGAGTCAAATATATAAAACCATTTACACACACTATTCCTTCATAAGCTTCGTGATGTATTATTAACAGCTATAAAGTCATGTCTCAATATTTTCTCACTAATAATACATTTCAAAAATAATCTTTTTCGCGTTTTGTGATTGTATAAGTGTTACCTAACATAAAATATTTTTTTAGGTATATCTACCGTCTTAAATGTTTTGATATTTTTTTTAAATGACAAATTTTGAAGAACACATGGACACTTATTTGGTTAGTTACTCAGTGTTAATTTTGTACATATTGTAATAATAATAATATTCTCTCATTAACTCAACTGTTGAATCTCGAAACTTTAGAGTGGTTTACTCTCAGTTCGCACCTGAATATTATTTGTCGTTGGTTTTTAATTACTCAGTTGTTCATCAATCAAACTACATTTCATGCCTATTGTCAGTCTTTCATATTTTATTCTCATTCGCCACTGGAAAGCCACAGAGGAAAATTATGGGTTCCAAACAAAAAGCTGCAAGTTATAAACAAAAATTCCGTAACTAATAAATCGATTATAGGCAAAACATTATCAGACAATTTTCATATAAAAATTTTAAAAAACATGCAGTAGGAGTTACCTTGTCAAAACGAAACAGTAAATTTTGACGGACAGTGCAATATGAGGTTACAGAATCCTGATACAGATGCCATGAGATTGGGAAAACAACTATCAAGAGATTATTTAGTAAAATGGATAAGATATAAATGTGGCAAAAAAAATTAAAAAGTTTGAAAGTCTCAAATATTATATTTTATATAATTTTTAACATTAATAAAAGCTTCTATAAGAAGACAAGGGTTATAAAATGCTTGGACATTACACTTTTTTCAAAGCAACTTTACAAGATTTTATATAGAAAATAAAATTAAATAAACACCCGATGTATAAAATGTAGACTAACATTTGCCCATAGTTTTCGACAAGATCCCAGCTTTTTATAAAGCACTTACAGCAGAAATATGAATATGAAACTTATTCTTGGCAGTAATAAACTGCCAAAGAAACGGAAGAGTGGAACTAGAAAAAAATGTCAAAAGAGCAAAATAATGGCATACATATTTAACCATGATTATGATGATTCATTTCAACAAGCTCATAAAACCCTTCACCACAAACATGGGACAACGTTATGAAGGCAAGGACAAAAATTAATAAGTATCAGAAAATTGTGCATCTATGGAACACATTTTGATATAATTCGTATTACTGGTAAAAATAAAAGTGAATCTGTAAATATATGACAAAAGTATATGAATACAAATCGTAAACACGTGATTTTCGGATAATTTTCAACAACTTTCTAGAGAAAATTGAATTGTTACGTATATTTGATGTGTGTGTGTTTTGTCGCGATGTGTAGCTGACCACGGCATTTTTCACTCGGCTGCAATACTTTCTGGACTAAAAAAAAATATTTTGTAGGGAAGTCACTCTGACAAATGTTTATGTGGTTTCCACAAAATTATTTTTTAGTCAGTACAGCTGAATAATTTTGTGTCAAACAAAATTGCAAGGTGAATTTCTACAGAATATTTTAGTGGCTGCCGCAAAGTAAAATTTTATTCAGTGTGTTGTTTTAGTGGTATTTGTTATTTTATGTATTTTAAGTTAAATGTTTCCTGTTTATTTGCCTGTGTGTCTATTTACTTGATTTTCGTTTCCTATTGAAGGTGTTCCTTACTAATAACAGACGTTCGCTGATCCTATTCCTAAATTGTTATGTGACCATTGGAATTTAGTCGTTTGCATCCAGATATTCTTCCGTCTGTCATTTTGGTAAACATGCTTTTTTCGTTTTTGTTTACAGTGTGCTTTTGATTTGGTACAATTTTTTTATTCTGTAAATGTATTGTTCTCTTTGCACTTTTGAATGTCACAATATTTTTTTAAAATCATAATAAGGATTAAGCAAAATGTGATTTACTGAAAAAATAAGTAATCATATGTTTAAGTAGAATTCTCATATATATATATGTCTGTTAACGGTTTACAAATTTTAAAATTAGTAGCAGTAATATTGATTAAAAATTTTATGCTTACGATAATTTGCAATGTAGGAAAGTGATTCCCATGCTTGTTTTTGTTTCTTTCAGGAATTGCAGTCTACGCTCGCAGCTAATAACAAGCGGGAATTCAATTCAAAATGGCGATGAAGATAAGAGCTGTCCAAAGTAGCATGAGGTGGAAGAACGCATGGACTCCAATTCGTTAGTTACTCGAGTAAGACCAGTTTAAGAATTTATTCTTTTACCGTTTTACTAACGCTATTTATAACTTTGTGATATTTTCACTCACCTTCGCTCCTAATAATTGTTGGGTTTGATTCCCACCAAAGCCATAGTGTTATGTTATAATGCAAGCCATTCCCTCGTAACACTTCCATTTTCTATTTGGCAATTTAAAATGAACGTGTCTTTGCCAACGTTGAATAAAAATGGCCATAGTCTACACTAAAATAATATTAAGTTCATAACAAACTATTTGTTTATACGACAGTGCGAAATGTTGTGTTAAAAAAAATTTTCTGTCTTGACCACATACTAGCTCGTTATTTATTACAAAATGAGCACTTACTTTAGAAAACATTTTTTTTAGTCTGTACTCAATAGTTTTTGTTAACGCTGCACGGTTCTTGTAACGGTCTATTTTCACTGTGTCTCAAAATTGTTAGTGTAACCAATTTCAATAATTGCAGGTTCGCACACACAAGCATGAAAATCGGACAGTTTTGTCCAGAAAAGCACTTGGCTATGTTACGTACAGTCTATTCGCGGTTTATTCACACATTTTGAAACAAACCTTTGAAACATCACCCCGTGTATGAAGTGTTTGGTTACTTCCTACATGTTTCATATAAAACAAAAATTTTGTACTTTACTGTCAACATTAAAGTACCTTAGTTTTGTTTTAAATGGAACTTTTACTTATATTTTATCTATAAATTATAATATTCCGTTTATAATTTATTTGAATGAAAACAGGGAGGGAGAAAATACGTATGTGGGTAACGCCTAGCGAGGAATAGTTCTTACGCAAAAGTATTACGTAACTGAGTGCGTAAGAATGCGGTGCGCTGTCCCGCTGGTGTAATGTTCTAGACTTAGTTAAGATTTCTTTGCCTGAGGTGGTGGTATGTCCTGGAAATAATACTTTAAGCATGGCTTCAGAAAAGTTCGAAGTAACCGTGAACGGAACGTGTAATTTCGTGCAGAGTTGAGAGTAGGAAAGTCGTGGCGTCGGGCGCCATCCCGCGGCGCTCTCTCCGCCGAGCGCGTTGCGTCGGGTTCGCCCGCTGAGACGGCCCGACGCAGCCAGCGGCCTCGCGCGCGGTGCCCGGTGATGCCCCGCCGCACAGCCGTTGGCGGCACAGTTGTCACCTTCCTATGATACCAGTATCGGCACCTACACGCTGTTCGCGGTGACGTTGGCAAGCGAATCAGTATCAATGGTTCTCCAAGACCTTGCATTGTATTGAAAGTGTGGCGTTTAAATTCTTGACTACTGAAGTCTAAGAATTTTCGTTTCGTGTACATTTGAGCACGNGCACAGTTGTCACCTTCCTATGATACCAGTATCGGCACCTACACGCTGTTCGCGGTGACGTTGGCAAGCGAATCAATATCAATGGTTCTCCAAGACCTTGCGTTGTATTGAAAGTGTGGCGTTTAAATTCTTGACTACTGAAGTCTAAGAATTTTCGTTTCGTGTACATTTGAGCACGNTTGTATTGAAAGTGTGGCGTTTAAATTCTTGACTACTGAAGTCTAAGAATTTTCGTTTCGTGTACATTTGAGCACGAAGTTGCACATCATTAACTCATTTACTTTCCTAAAAAACACTTTGTTTTTCGCTTGGGTTGCTTATGTATAAAGTGAGACGATCATGGCAATTTAAATTTTTCGTACAGCAGAAGGATGGAAAATAGCAAGTTAAATATATCCTAATTATTGTGTCTAAAGTATGCGAGTAATTTATTGACGAAGATGCGATAAATTTTTCAAGTTACAAAAAAGCTGCAAGATTATACATGCCNAAGTATGCGAGTAATTTATTGACGAAGATGCGATAAATTTTTCAAGTTACAAAAAAGCTGCAAGATTATACATGCAAATAATTCTTGTACTTATTATATTTTCATCGAACGGTGCCAATAAAACTTGAAATTGTAATAAAAATCTGCTTTTAATATTAAATGAAAGCTGCAATTATGTAGTATAAAATGTTTTATGCGTATTTGTTTTATCGTTTAAGTCATTAAAAAATACCGGATGATAATTAATGCAACATAAATTATCTAAGCTACAGTAAACTTAAAATATCATAGAAAAATGTTAACACGATTAATTATGCACAGGGTTCCATGTCAACTGCAGCAAATATGCAGTATTACAAAATAAAATTTTCATTATAATGAGGAACACAAATTAGAACAAATTATGAGACGGTACTTTCTGGTTTTCCATAACTTCAACAAGTAACTTTGTGTAAAAAAACAGTACTGGATATTTAAAACTGGTAACAGAAAGTCTTTGTTCGTTGGCGATTACAATTTTAAATATCATTAAATAAGAAATAAATAAAACCTTTTTATAAAATACTGTATTTAAATTCAATAAAATTAAATTAAATAATTCCCACCAAATTAAATGACAAATTTTTATGCAGCAAGATATTATTATCTAAATTTTTCGCCTCTTCAATTTTGTATACATGCCATTATCTTCATCTCAATAAAGCTGCATAAAAATAACATGCAAATTCTCAAAAATATATTTTGTCTTTTACACAGTAATAGTTAGAGAATTCTATTATATGACTTATTGATGTAAGTACGCTAAAATTAAATTATTTAATAAGCTCACTTTGCCATATTCTCAGATATTTATAATGAAATACTA
>NQII01016080.1:1130-15486 GCA_002778355.1 Clitarchus hookeri
AGTGGCGCAGTGGCTGGAGCACGGGCAAGACGGGATGAGAGTTTCTCTCCGAAGACGAGGTGAGACTCCTAATTGTCCCTGCCGATTTATCCGGCGGATCCTGAAATCCACTCCCGGTAATTGAAAACTGTTCCGAGCCGTCTCGTCCTGTGAAGGATGACGTCCTTCTCTGCTGTGTTGTTTCGCCTCTGGGATTAAGGTGGGCCCGCCTGGGTAGTCCGCCGAACGGCGTGCAGAGCTCCAGCGAAAACCGTGCAACGTGTCTGAGTGAGGTCTGCTTGCGAATAGCATTTAAGAAACGTTACGCGTCTGTATCCGTTTTCCAGTTCCTCCATTTCTCTCTAAGGCATGTTTTTGTGATAGTGAGAATGGCTCAACGGGTGTTTTCACTGTCATTTTTACGTATGAACATTCCGGTACAAAACATTAAAAAAAGGAGCAGGGACCTACATAGAACTTTTATCTTTATTATTACGTCATAACATGGTAGGGTCTCCGCTGAAAGTCTCATAGAGGCGCGTTATCGACGGCAAGACTGCGCGCCAATTCAGTGCTCTGCGCGTAGAGGCGATGAGAGAGTTGATGCGCACGTCTCGGTCGCCCCTAGCACTTACACGCTTTTAGGCCTCAGACGCGCAGAATTCCTCCAGCCAGGCGGCCACAAGGCGCGCGGCGTGTAATTGACGGCGGAATTACCCCGAATCCGTGCGCCACTTGTCCGATTCCAACATTCCTGTTGGCGCGACATCGATGTTCGCCGAGGACTGTTGGAATTTCTCATCTCGTTCGGCCGTGCTAGGTGTCGTCTGCACACAGAAAAATGTTTGTTAGAGCTGATAAAAAAATACTCATTAATGGCTGAACAAATATCTACCAGATGTTACAGCTTTTCTTTCCGCTAGAAAAAAAATTGTCAAATCTAACTGAAAGGAATTACATCAGAACAAAGTTAAAGTTTGATTTATGAACACGAAAACCAGAATTTCACGATACCTAAAAATAAAATAAATCTTGCGCTAGCACTAAACATAATTTTTATATTCTCTTTTTTTAATTGGTGAAACTCCTNCCTAAAAATAAAATAAATCTTGCGCTAGCACTAAACATAATTTTTATATTCTCTTTTTTTAATTGGTGAAACTCCTATTTGTTTTGGTTATTGTTATAAGGAGTCGATATTATTACATTTAAATTGATCTGAGGTTTATGTTGCGTTTATTAACTTGGACAAAAGTCAGTAGCTCGTTTTTTTTACGTGATGTCAAATTTAAATTAAATAAATACCCGTTATATTTCAAATATTTATTCCAGGATCAGAAATNTTTTTTTTACGTGATGTCAAATTTAAATTAAATAAATACCCGTTATATTTCAAATATTTATTCCAGGATCAGAAATTATAGGAGAGGTACCAGGGGACTTGATAGAAAGGAAAGACCGGGCTTTATATCTGCTCTTTACTACCCCGGACACGCAATTAGAGTCCATCCATGGTTATTTCCAACTTTCCTGAAGACCTGCTAAAGTTGTACTTCCAAGCTGTTCCTCCGCTTCATAAAAATAAATGTTAAGGCGCCCGTCTACCTGGCGCTTGAACTGTGTTGCAGAGTGTTCGAAATACANTCCGCTTCATAAAAATAAATGTTAAGGCGCCCGTCTACCTGGCGCTTGAACTGTGTTGCAGAGTGTTCGAAATACATTTTTTTCAACGAAACTATTAAGCGTGCGTCCAACGTGCTGATCTACGAAAAGAACACACACTTCAGACGAGAGCTGTTAAGTACTTTCAAAATATCACGCACGTTAGAAACATCAATTGAGAGTACTCCAAACCGCTAAAAAAACGGCCTTTCCAAGGCGCTGTAGCTCAAAATGCACGCATCAGATACATACAAAACTACTATAGGCGCCTGCACTGAACCTTTCTAAAGACTTCCCACTAATAAAATAATATGGTCACCGCTAAAAGTCCCATAGGTACACGCAGCACGACGAGAACACTGCACGCCAGCTCAGAGCCTTGCGCTTAGCGGCGATGGCGTACTTGATGCGCGTGGCAGTGTCGCCCTTATCGCTCCCGCGCTTCTTGGCCTAAACTTGGGAAAAAGCTCCAGGTAGACAGGGGCCTTAACTAGGATTTTACACCAAAGAGACAGCGCACTGCATTGGTGCGAACTCAGTTTAATAATATTTTTTGTTTGAGAACGATTTATTACTAGGAATTATTACGCCTATTTTCTCTGTGTTTTTATTAATATTAATTACGAATGAAATATTAAACTTTATAAAATAAAAAAAAACAAGTAAAAAGTCAATTTAACAAAAAATAAGATATGTATACGTTAACAGAAGTAGACCCTATAAAAGGCTTGTGGTGCATGGCATACCTAGGAAACGACCAGACAATACACACGTGGGGTGATTTTTCAAAGGTTTGATTCAAAAAGCGTGTGAAGATACCGGCAGTAGGTTATAGTGGTCGGTGTCAACACTGAATGTCAATAATACTGTACGAAGGAAGAAGCCATAAGAGAATTCGTACAAATCGCAGAGGTTCTTTCTTGGACCGACACATTACAGTTCGCCCGTGGCGCCATCGAGTGGCGATCGGTAGCCCTTGCTCTTTTCTTCTGGAAACATCTGAGTTTCGCATATCCTCGATACTTAAATAGACTTTTATATAAACAATTTTTAATTATTGTAGTTGCATCAGTAATCTCAACAGTTTCCGCTTTGTGCCGGTAAGCTAATTAAAGGAGGCTGTTTATGAATTGAACTTAATTACTGATGAAATTTGTATTTACAGTGGATACTGCCACCTGTGCCTTACTCGAGATTCGAAGACAGGACCTCTCGCACCGCCAGTTGGTCTTCTGGCCAATTAGGCCAGGGGTATCGAGAGATCGACGAGGATATTTGACAAAACATGTTTCAAAAATGTTAATCTAATTGCATAACAACCCGAAACTTAAAAACCAAGTAAAATTTGACCGCAAGGTATTTTTGAGACTACAGGTAAAAAGCATACAATTTACTCCTAATTGCAACATTATGCCTTTCCTTAAAAATAGTGAAACTTTCTAACTAAAGAGCTGCAATTTAAACTCTTGGCTGTATAGAAACGCAAAATCTCAAATATGAGGTTCGGTTTACGATGAAAAACCTGTACGTAATGAAAGGTTGTTTTTACGAAACGGTTAATGGTCATCGCGTACTTGTGAACATTTTCGATATTTATACATGTAGGAAATTGCGATATTTGATTTAGTTTCGTGTACGTCTAAGACCTTCAGCCAACATAACTGTAGGAGAAAAGAAGAATGAGCAGTAATTCATTACATTTAATAAAATATCTTTTTTCTAAAAGAAAACTTACGGTTTTTATTTTTATTTACTCATTAAAAAATGTGTCTAAATGGTATGTAATAATTAATTGTATTTTAATTTTCTATAGTATTATCATGCTTTGTGTAATATTATTGACAAATCCTATGCAGTAAGTACTGACAAAAGGATGCAAATAAAATTAAATTTTATTTGTTAATATATCACTATTTCACAACAATCGAGTTAATTTTCAGTCATGTGTGATTGGTTGTACATAAGACGAGTGCATTCGCCATGAAACACACATTATTTTGTAAACTTTCTGTGCAGACATCTTGTACGTACAAGAAAGGGATCGCGAACCAACGCTTGCAGAAATATGACTACATCACGTGGGGGTTGCCGAATATGGAATGTTTCGAACAGGAGCAAAACACATCCGTCTGTTCCTCGCTTCTGATTACAAGTAACTGGTTCTTGATCGACGCCCTGTGATCAGTTCGTTCGCAGTGCGTTAGAAAGTTTTGATTTTTAATGTTTTGAAAAACTTACCGTAACCGCACGTAAATCAACTTATACGTTGATTGTGTAACCCCACCAAGTTGCAGCTAATGCTTAATTTGGTACCAACTAAACTTTTTTTTTTTTTTAACACGCCTACAGTAGGAGTTTGTTTAATATTAATACTACGCTGATAATAATTCCGTAGCTTTGCTTCGCGAACGGTCTCTTTAGCTCCACGGCAATGCCATTTTGTTTACACGTGGTGGAGAGATACATTACTGGCATACAGAAGAAAATACGAAGGGCTTTCTGGTCGGCGCTTACGTGGTTTCCGACCCTGAAACGCAGAATTAATTTTTTTTTTTTAAGTTTTGATCTCAAGACAGTCTTTTCCAGTCATAAAATTTTCCCTGGGTAGCTCTGCACAATTTTTACTGCCCTCAATTTGCAACAGATATCCAGGATATATTGTTATTACAAGATTTACTCTATTCGCAAAACTCTGACTAACTTACGGAAGAGTTCGTTAGTTGTTTCATAAGCTGTGCCATTATTACTCGTAATAAGTTTACGTGTTCATGGGATAGCAATGGACTATCGACTCGTTTTGAAAATTTGTCTGTTCCAAATATGGCGTAAGCTTCCTTATACCACGCCTCTACCAGCGTGTATTTGAGTAAGTGAGAACAGTACACAAGGTAACAATACACGTGTGGCTGCGATGACAACAGCAGCATATTTCGTAGCATCACACGCATTTTCTCATTTTTACGACATTATTAAATGTATGGAATTTTGAAGTATTCTTAGTGGTCATAAGAGCGAAAGAGCATGTGATGCACGTATAAGGGTCGACGTTATTTCCTCGTCTAATTTTGCACACGTACGCGTACACACACACGCACAACCACGCACACCCACACACACGCCGATACATGCGAGCTGTCTCGAGTTTTCGTCTTATGGTCGTGGTATATTTAACTAGTTGTCACGGTACTTATTAGACTATTTTTTCTTGGGCTGTTTTCCGTGTTGGAATTGTTAAGTGGCGAGAATACAAAAATTGATAGATTTTGTACTGCAAAGTAATTAGCTAAGATGATGTGCAAACGAGCTTATCCAGTGCGGAATTTTTAAAATTTTATTTAAAATGTTCTGTTCATATTCAGGGATTGGAAGCAACAGAAAAGCAGTTAACAAATTTTCGAAAAAATTTACTCGGCTGAAGCTGATAGTAAAACAATAAAATAGGAACACACCATCCCATTTGTAAACGTTGTGGCATCTGCTAGCGTCGATTGGCTGCTTATGTGGCTGTGTTGGCATAACGAATAACATCAGGTTGGGAAATAAGAGCTCACCATTCACCGACTATAGTGCTGGGCATGAAAACCAGGCGGCGGTGGGCTCGCATTCACCACTCACCACTCACCACTCACCATCCCTTTGCGGGGAGTAACGGGTGCTTTTAATGGAGGTCAAATGGCGCCGGAGTGGTAATCTGACCTCTTCCTGGCTCTCAGCGGTGTCGTTGAGAGAAACGTAGAGCATTTCGTTCGCCTTTTGGCCTACACCGTAAAAAATGTTTTTTATTAACAAGAGAAATTCTTGGATACCATTTGCCAAGAAAATATTTTGTAGAACTACAGCCTGCTTTCTTGTAAAATCTACAAAACATACTATATATTTGTAGTATTGCTAGGTATAGCCTTGTATTTCAATATACATAATTAAAAAGTGGAAATAAAATTATGTATTTTTTTGTCTTAGAAAACAAGTGTGATAAACAAAATAAGAGAAAGATATATATATATATAATAATAATAATTCACGAAAAAAAAACATAACTGTATCCTGTCGCCACAGTGATTCCATCCCACACCCCTGGCGTTATAACTTCGCACCTGTAACCACATGGCCAACTTAACAACTTTAGAGCTATGGAGTTATTTTTAAAATGTATACATTTAGTTTCTGACTAAACAAAAAGAACATAAAGTTGTCTTAATTGTTTTAGTAGGATTATTTGAGTTGTTTTTAAGTGTATCGCGTTATACATGCTTACATTATGTGTATTTTTCTACGCAACTACGCTTTGCAGCACTCCTAGCTTTTGCACAAGCAGCTACACCCGGTTTTATGTCGTTTGAGTATCCGCCATTTTATCTGAGCTCATACGGCGCAGTGTAATACAAACATTTCTTGAGGTCTGTGAAAAGAAAAAAAGGCTCTTGTAATTTTTACAAGAGTCATTTTTTGGCTGTTACAAACGTTTGTAAAATTACAAACAATTTGTCAGTACAGATGACAAAAATATTATACAATGTATCTAGTCGGCGAGACGTCGTAGGTACTTCTCGTCTGCAGTGCAGGTCGCGAAAAATGTATCAGCGAAAATATATTGCTCAGTTCTGTCAACGCAGCGAGACAATAACATTTCGCTCACGGGAAACTTCACCCGCCGTTATTTTATTTCTCTTGGGGTCTGTGGTAACACTTTTATTTCTATGCAAATAACTTTCCTCGCAATTTATAAATCAAGCGTGACAAATCATGCAGTAAGGATTTATGTTCGATCTGACTGCTTCCTGTTGCCGCCTCTTTTTTCCTTCCGTCTTCTTTTTAACCCGAGACGAAGATGAATTAAGGCGGCCCCCTGGGTAGGCCGCCGCACGGCGTGCAGATCTCCAGCAGAAAAGTTTTATTAAAAAACCGTCCGACGTGTCTCACTGAGGTCTGCTTACGAATAGCATTTAAGAAACGTTACGCGTCTGCATGCGTTTTCCAGTTCCTCCATTTCTCCCTCACGCATGTTTTTGTGATAGTGGAAATGGTTCAAACGGGTGTTTTCACGGTCATTTTTACGTGTGAACATTCCGGTACAAAACATTAAAAAGGGAATAGGAACGTGTTATTCTTCCTTAAGGGGAGTACAGTTCATGAAGTTCATGAAGGGAAGTCGGGGGACAATTAATTAAGCAAAACTAATTAATTCAGGAGGACCTTACTGATTCCTTACAATAATCACAGCGTGATGTGGTTGGTGGGGGTTAGGGGTCGAGGTAGGCGTGAAGGACAATATGTTATGGGAGAACAAGGATATAAGGGGCTACGGGCTCGCTCTCTCACCCTGACGTAAGACGCTTACTTACCCCCAATCGCCGCTCGGAGACGCCGTTCAGGGAGGACCGACGCCGACTGACACACCGGCCCTAAGCCGCCGCATCCACCACACTTCTCGTTCACGCCCACCTTCTCCGATATCCTTGATTCCTATTGGCTCTCCCTTGAAGCCTGGGCGGGGTTACTACCGTTAGATATTGATGAAATTGACGCAACCCCACCGTGCCAGCCAGACCCAGATATTCTACGCACTTCTGCATATCCCTGCATTTTCATTCGTTGCGTTACAGTCCCCGTTGTTCGTGAACATTGTCGTTGGCCGCATTCCTGCCTTAACCGGCCTCGCTTCTTGTGTTGTCATCGTAACACGTGCATCAATCCTTTATTTTTATTTTTACGTCGTAAAACGGCAGGGTTTTCCGCTGAAAAGTCTAGTAGAGGCGCGTTATCTACGGCTAGACTGCGCGCCAGTCCAGTGCTCTGCGCGTAGAGGCGACGAGAGAGTTGATGCACACGTCTCGGTCGCCCCTAGCGCTCCCGCGCTTTTAGGCATCAGACGTGCAAAATTCCTTCAACCAGGCGGACGCCTTAAGCAAAGAAAGTCTCACGGGTGAGATTCGCCCGCGACGGAACTGGGTCGCATGCTAGACGTTGCGCGGTCTAAATATACTCCTTCCGAGACAGTGTAATGTCCGCGGGAAGCCCGCCAAGCGGGAGTGAATTGGAGGAGAGTCAGAAATGCCGTAAATATTCCGGCGTGTTTACGTGTGGGCACGCCAGCGGTTTCCGTGATTAATGAATTTAATCCTCCCGCCGTCCCAAGGGCAAGGGACGAGAGAAGCTCGACTTGCGTCGCTTCACGTCTGGCGAGATATAAAAACCGTTATTCTTCCTGTTTTCGCGCTTGTCTGCACTCCGGGACGACAGCGAACTCTCGTTTATCGGGAGAAAATTTGTGGCGAACGTAGGAAGAATTTGTCCCGATAAAGAGTCCGCGGAGTGGATGGAAACATTCCGTAACCTGATTTACGGTTGTTTTGGACGTTTTAAATTTGCTATTCAGCGAGAGAAAGATATTTTCCATCGCATACTGTACCTGAATTTACAGAAACTAACATATCACGTTGTCATCTGCCGCGGTAAGCTAATTTCCTTCGCGACAAGCTACGTGCAATGGCATGTATTGTTGTTCTGATTTTTACTAAAACTGCGAGCTGTACGAATTAATTACCAAAAATTTAATATTTATACTTGCAACATTTGGGTCCAAAACACGTCTAATTTCACCTGTGGCGACCTTTTGTTGCTTAGCTCGCTCAGGTTTTTCCTTCTGATCACATTGTCCTGGGTTCAGACCCTGAGTAAGCCATGCATGGTTGCACCATTTTTAGATTTAAGATTAGGTTATAGTTTCCACGCATCGTCAATACAACATAGCAGACTTGCCGTGAGAGTTGATTGGCAGTCGGGATTCAGACTTGGCCGAAGTCGAGAAGAAGTCACACTTGCTGGATTTTCTGTTGCAGATGTTACGTAATCTGGTTTGACGAGAACGCGGCTAGTTGTGATCTTCATTGACAGAGAATGTCGAATACTTTTATGTTCCACCGCTTGCTCCGGAGTAATTGTTGCCTTAGAATTTAAGTATAAATTTGATTTACACTTAAAGCACAACCAGTCTGATATTAGTTCATAAAATTTGCTGATATATTGTTTATGTTATAATCTGCAATTATGAAAACATTTTAAAATTACAATTTCTCGGCTTGTGACCTTACTTGAAGTTCTTTTCTCATAACCAGTATGTTTTGACTTAAGACACTGTTGTTCTGGGATGCGATATGTTAAAATAAGTTTTTAACGCGGAAAGCTTATAAACGACTACCCAAAGTGAGTATTATTTTTTAATTTCTATTTGAAATGGTTACTGAGAGCAGACGTTTCGCTTTAAATGCTGATTCTTGTTGATGTAAAAATGGAGTTCGTTACGTTTACTTAGCATTCTCGTTGTGTTCTGGTATAGATCGCGCAGTAGTGAACTCACATTGAATTAAGAATGACGCAAAGGTAAATTTTCCGCCCGAGAAGTTGACCTAGGGCTAGCAGACGTCCGACAAAAGATGGACATGTTCTTTTTAAGCAGTTTTCTTGCGTCCGGTCGGATTTTTAGTGGTGGTCGAAAATGATAAAAGACAGCATTTTTATACTAATTAATTTTATGATATCAGTTTGACGCATTCTGCGGCCCTATATTTTATTCGTCAGAACACACGCTCTGGCGAAGCTCGCAGGTGGACGACCGCAATAAGGAATAAGGGTTGGGCGGACGTGATGGGAGAATGGCGCCAGGATGGCCCGGGGGAACGACCACGTGCGGAGGAAGGCGGATGCAGCTGCATCTCGCAGCTGCCGGGGACGCGGAGCCCACACCAGCGGCGGCGCCTGTCCCAGGCTAGCTACCGCCATAAACATTGAGAGCTTTTGGCGGGCGTGCTGGGATAATAGCGACACGATATCCGGAGGCAGGAGAACCACACGTGCGCCGAACCAAGAGGGCACCCAAGAGTTCCCGNGAGAGCTTTTAGCGGGCGTACTGGGAGAATAACGACACAATATCCGGAGGCATAAAAACAACACGTGCGCTGAACCAAAGGGGCCACCCAAGAGTTCCAGCACGTGCAGAACGGAACAATAAACTTCCAGGCCAGAATCAAGGGGTGACGCTAGGCCGACTGCGGACCACAGGAGCAGCGGCCACATGTTTTACGACTCAGGGGGGACGCGGCAGCCGCCCTGGACATGTGCAGAGATGGTGCAAGTTGAATATGGCGATCGAGCCTACAAAACCACGAGGAGGAGGGATGAACGGATCAGTCAGTCTAGGATCGAGCAGTCAGGCAGTCAGTCGGGGGACCTGAAGCGAGGCGTCCGGGTCGGAGCCGGACGAAGCCAGTGCGAGGATCGATCAGTCAGTCAGACGTCGTCGAGCGAGCAGTGCGGAGAGAGCCGGGAGTTCAAGAGGGCGTCGAGACGCCGACGCCGAACGGGAGGAAGTGTCGCAGCCTAGACGTCCCAGTCTACCTACCGAGAGACGAAGCAGTCCCAAGTCGCCAGCCGAGAGAAGACCGCGCCTCCATCCAGATAAGTAGAGTCATCCAGCGAGTGTGAAGAATCTTGCCTTCCCCCCCCCCCTCCACGACGCGAAGCGCCACGCCAAACAATACGGAGCCTACGTATAAAAGGGAAGGGGAGTGTTGTCTCGTGTGTACATGTATAAGTGGCCCTGTTAAGCGTTAATAAAACTGATTTATTGGTAACCTGAAAACGAGGTGAATTTATTAGTAAATTGGACCCAGAGACAATAGTGTCGACGTATTCCTACGCCCTAACACTGAGGGCTAGCCTCAATTGCTAGTACCTTACGCAGAGAGCAGATTCAATACCTACTTATAAACCATAGCATTGGGCCGGTATCAAGTTTTTGTGCAAAGAATTTACTATAGCGGTTTTGTGAACATTCACTTTATATGATCAATATTATTACAATTAGTTTTGTTATTATATTATTATAATTATATTAACTATTATAATTAAAAATATGTTATTAATAGTATAAAAAATTAATGTTCTTTGACAAACCATGCAAATTATTTTCACTGTATTTTTTTTTGTAGTTTCCTAGTTACGGTAATTTTTCATACTGCAACAGGATGCGTGTTAAAATGTTTTGATGTGTAAAATAACTGCAAGCATACGAGTTTATTTTCCTGATATACGTAGTTTTCATATTTTATGTTGAGTGATAATTGGTACATTATTTTATATTGTTACATGGGATGCCTGAGAGGCGTATCTGAGTTCGTAAGGGGTAGAGGTCTTAATAAAAAATATAACTAAATTTGATTTCTAATTTGTTCACACAGCTATTATTTACACCATTAAATTATCTGTATCCACTATTACTCTTTTTATTCTATAGTGAAGGCAATTTTTAATGTATATTTCGACTCTAATTAACGTTCTGCTCAATTGTCTCGGTTTGGTTACAGTCAATTAATTAACTCATCATTAACATGTGTTCAGTCTATTTGTTGCCACCATTTGTAATGTATTTCACTCACGCATCTAGTCCAATAGTCCAGCCTGCCAGCCGCACTCTTCACTGCTTGATACTCGCAGTCGCAGATTTCCCTTCCGCTGGTCACTTCTCTCGCTGCTCGCCTTCTATCGCTCATTCTCTCATCAACTACTCTCTTCGCAAAGGCCCGTCACACTATTTATTCTCTGCTGGCCTTGACCTGGAAGGTTACACGCGCCCCGAGTCGTACGGACAAAATCTATGGCAGTAAACAACTAGAAAATTCCTCGGATAGACGCAGAAACTCAGTACAACCAGGGCGAGCAGCGCGCGCCGCAAAAAGGACTATAGTGTCGGATCGCTTTCTGTAACAGATACGCGGCCACCGGCCTATCGCTCGCCTGTCATTCAAAAATTGTCCATTGCCTTGCTACTGTCGCTATCATATAACTGCTGTCCTTTAATTCCACTCGCTCGTGTGGGATGCGAAGCAGCGAGCGCATAACACTGCCCCCTCCTCAAGTCGGTTCGTCCCGAACAGACACTGAAACATCGTGACCATCGTAGAGTGCCAGTCGGTTGATGTGGACAACCTTCGGCTTCGCTCGAGAGCCTTGACGACAAATCCGAAAGACCACATCATTGATGTTATTCATAATCCTGTAGGGGCCTTCCCAACATTTCATCTGTGGGTTGTACAGCCACACCAGTCGCCCTTCTTGAATTACCTCTCCCGATATTCTCCTATTATACCACGTCTTCATCCTGTCACTATTTATTCTGAGGTGCTGTCTAACAGAATCATGAATGCCAACAAGTCTGTTACATAATTCGCTGGTATAATCAGGGGCTGCAGCTTCCTCTATTGTAGGTCGGCCAAACAGCAGGTCACTGGGGAGGCTTAGCTCTCTTCCAAGCAGCATCCTTGATGGTGTTACCCGTGTGGACTCGTGAACTGCTGAGCGGTAGGCAAGAAGAAACATTGGGACCTTTGTATCCCAGTCCTTTTGGTTGTCTGCCACAAAGATCGACAGGTACTGCTCAAGAGTGCTGTTAAGCCTCTCGACCATTCCATCCGACTGAGGGTGTAAGGCTGTAATCCTAGTCTTTTTCATCCCCAGAATTTTTGTTACCTCCAGGAAGACCACAGCTTCAAAGTCTCTTCCCTCGTCAGAATGGAGTTGCTAGTGACACCCCAAACCTCGGGAAGACATGGTCTATAAGTGCATCGGCTACAGTTCGTGCTTCTTGGTTTGGGAGGGGAACGACCTCATGCAACTTAATAAAGTAATCTTGGGCCACCAGTAGATACCGATTACCTCTCTCTGTGACAGGCAAGGGGTCCAGAATATCTACTGCCATCCTCTCGAACAGGGCTCGAACATTATATTTCTGGAGGTGACCTTGTCGTATGGTCCTTCGGCCCTTTTTGTATTCGCCTTGCTCTCATTTAAATCGAAAATTTAAATCTTGTCCTAGAGTTAAAAAAAAATGTATATTTAGTAAGTTAATCAAACAATAAAAATGTTTCTGAAGTTCAAAAAAAAGTTTCGCTCACATGCATTGTGCACCTCTTTAATACTTTTTGTAATGAGGTAGGCTATCCTAATCTTGCGGGGCTCGGCCGTATGTTGTTGCTTTGTTCTAATTGTAGGTTTCCATATGGTAAATTCAGGACACCAGATCCATCTTCCTCTGAAACCTTTTTGGGCGGTTATTGGGTCTGTTGAGACGTTAACCTTAATTTTAGGTAACCAGGTTTCCAGACCTTGTTCCCGCCCAAAAAGGGAGGCGTAACAGTACGAACAACACAGGAACCACAAAAATAACCAGAGAGAAGAATAGATAATCCAACAGTCTCTCATGGTCGGCAGTGGATACAGTCCAATTAAACCATCATAATAACATAATGATCTTGATTGATGAATCCCTTTCTCCCCCCTAAATGTGCCGTTTTAAAGTATCCACAATGGTAACACCCTTAAATATTATTATATAAAATAAATTCTTATTATTTTATTTTGCAGAAACATTCAAATGAGTGACTTCTAACAAAATATTATTTAGAGTTGCAAAAATATATGGTTTCTTTCTTCTCTCAAATGTAACGAAAATCGTACTTTTATTATAATCGTGTTTGTGTGTGTACTATTTTGTAACGAGTTCTGCATTTTATACAGTAAGGTGCAGAGCTCCTTTCCAAACCACTCTACTTACTTGACAGTGCATCGGCCCAATTTTTTTTTTTTTNATGTTGATACGGGCGACAATAACATGTGCGCCCAGCGACCCATCGCCCGTGCGCGCAAGGCGCTGAACCTGCGTGCAGTGCTCCTGTCTTCACGCTTTCCTCTGCAAATGAAGTTGTTACAGTCGGGTTTTATTACGCGCGATGAAAGCCCACTGATTCAACTACGACGGTTGCTCTTCTCTCCTAACTCTTAAAGAAGCTGTGCAGGCAACCTCTAAAAAATGCTATTTTTTTTTTGCCATTTTCTCAATTATTTTTCCCATATAATACACTTAATAGGATGAAAACCAAAATGTGTGGGCTTAAGCCGTGTCCAAAACCGCTAGGAGACCACTATTTAGGTTACTAAATCGACCACGTGACCCATTTTAGGCCCTACGTATTTGGGGATTTAGGGTCGAAATTTAGTCATTGAGTGGCAGCTTGAAGTATACGAAACAAACGAAGTACCATTTACAAAATCCCGTGTCAGCTGATGCACGAACGAACAAAAGTTAATATTATGTTGGCTATTTTGAGTGCACTGCCGACGCACATTAGACAACCAGAAAATACGCGATGAGAAAGAGTTCCTAGATTAACTAATACAGTTTATTTTACGTGGTCACAAAACAGCGATTGTTGGAGTTACAAACTCAACTTCGTGATAAAGTAGTAATTGATAGGTGTTCAAAATGAATTGCAAAATAAAACGATCCGTATCCAAATTAAACGCAACTTCAAAACCTTGAGAGTTCTTTTCACGTCGTCATATCCCCACACTCCATCCATACTTTCCATATGTGCTTGATATTAATCCCAAAAGCATACAGAAATATTGCATAGTATTGTTTAATTATTTTTTTAAATAATTTTATGAAATATATTTTTAATTCGTATCGTTCCGAGCCCGTAATAGAAGAAAAGTCAACTTTTAAAAAAGACGGGATCACGAGGCAGGCCATGCTGCTATCTATTGGGCAAAGCAAACGGCTCACTCTTCGCTCTGTCATGCCGTGCGGCCCATCTGTGCGGTCTTTCCCGAAGCATTATCAGCCAGAAAAGTATAGCTTTCGTGTGCAATATATATATAT
>NQII01016081.1:0-15328 GCA_002778355.1 Clitarchus hookeri
CCATGTACATTTTCTGCAATAAAACTACAGTTTTTCTACACACCAAATGTAAGTTTTATGTAGTATTTAATGTAGCTAATATTCTATCCTCAAGGGTGATTTTATGTTTGATTGTCCATTTTTTTTCATCCAAATAGTGTGAAAATTTGTGTTTTGTCAGTGTTTGACTCCCAGGTTGTCCACTATTCGTTGCCAGTGATGAGGCAGACATCGTCACGGCATTTCGGCGAGAGATGGCGCACATTGACGTATCTCATGCAGCTGACGCGTCTGCCTCATCGCTGGCAACGAACCGTGGACAACCTCGGAGACGACTTTGAAGGATGTTAAACAGCTCGTACAAGTACGATACATACCCGTTCACAAGGGTGTATACAGTTTGAACGAGAATATATCAATCATACAGTGATTTCACGCAGCCATGTTTGTCTTTGTTCCTTGCCGGGCATTCCTGCATCCATACCCCTAGTGGTATCGCCTCTAAAACGTACATGTCGTACACTTTCATACTGTATATAATCAATTTGCTGTGTTGGGTCATTTTCAGGAGATAAAACATAGTTTTCATAACTTCTGAATCAGCCCTCGTAAGTTGTAACATTATTTTTGATAGTTACTGTAAAATAACTCGCAAAAAGACAAACTGGGTAAAGTGGTGAGGGGTCTACCTCGTCAATGTTCCTAAGCCACTTGACGATGTTCTCGAAGCTCTTCTCATTCGTGATGTCGTAGACCAGCATGATGCCCATGGCTCCTCGGTAGTACGAGGTGGTGATGGTGTGGAAACGCTCCTGGCCCGCGGTGTCCCTGGGAACACACGTTACAACTGCCGGTCAGTCGCAGCCGTACCACACATGCACACACGAGCATGAACACACACATGCATCACTCACCATATCTGCAACTTGATCTTCTTGCCACGCAGCTCCACCGTCTTGATCTTGAAGTCTATACCTGCACAAGAACATACATTGTCATTCTTTGGACGTTTACTTGGTTCAACCAAGCAGAAACCCCTTTCACAAATAAAGCATATTTTACACCAAAAGTCAAATTATAACAAGTACATTTAGTCACCTTTAGGGGAATAAAAGCACATCTATTATACACTCTGGTCAGTAGGTCTAAGGTCTGTTGGCCTATTTTGTCAAGGAAAGCAATAAGATAGACACTGTTTCTATAGAAGGCTTAGTTTCCATTCTGTTCTGCCATATTGCTCATTCTCCCAACTAAATTCTCGTTTTGGAACCACCCTACTAAAAATTGTGTCTAGGCTAAACTTCGCTATTCGCAGACATTACATAATGGACTTTTAACCAATCTGCCAGTCTTGCATTGAACTCTGACGTTCACCCATATCTCCATTTTGACTTTGCTAATTGGTTGCTGTTGCAATCTGCAACTTTTGTGTCCATGTAAGCGCTGGTCGATGACCATGGTTTTGGGGCCACTGAAACAGCTGCACGGCAGTACTAACGGCTGTTCACGGTAAAGTGAGCACTTTTGAAAGCCCTGCTTATTTTCTGCTTTCAGTCTGTTGTGTATCCTTCTGCCGTACATCAACGTAAACATTGCCATGTGGTGTTTGTTTTATCAGATGTTCAGAAGTCAGCTGTATTTATTTACATAACAAAGCAAAATGAATATCTACTGTAGCGCATACTGTTAATGTGCACAGGTTAATTTAATCAAAAAATATCTCTTTGTGAATACTGATGATGTGGTTCATACTATTTGGAAATAAATAGTCTAATCTTCGGAAATTACTTTTCTTTATCCTATCATGAGTGTCTCAGACAAGTCAAACACTTAAGTTATTTCCCCTCATTACATCAGCACCACATTATTTATAACATTACAAGTTAAATATGTGCAAGTTTCAAATTTTTGCTCATCATCAAGTATCACAGGAATGAAACCCTCCAAGATGAAAATGAATATTTAGTCCATCATATACGGCAAAAAAGTATGTTAAATCATCTTTAAGTCACATGTACGAGCAGAACTAAGGAAAACTGCACGCTTAAATGCTTTTAAATATGTTATTTTATTTAAGTAGAATATCACAAAATAATAATATTCCCCTGCTGCATACATTACAATCACGACACTATCTGCAGGTTATCCAAACTTCTACTGATAACGGTGTGAGATATAAGGCACAAAAAACTCTGAAATTAATAATTGTATACATTCACTATGTGTAAGCAAATGGCCGGTTTTTTTTATGATGTTACAAATATCACAAATAGTTGTTATAAAACTTTAAAACTTGGTGGCTAAACCCAAACACAGCACACTTCCACTGTGATATTTATCACTAAATCCAAGTTTCATGAAAATCTGTCCTATGGATTTTGTTTTTACACGGTCTGACGACATGAAAGTTGGTCCTAACCTTTCTAACGCGAAAATCATTTTTTAGCTTAAAAATTAGAATGAATACAGCGATGTGAACATAATTTCACCAGAATACTAAAAAAAATAAACCTAACTGATGACAACGTATTTCACAAAATTGCATTCACTCATTAATGCAGAATATAATTTTTAATTACAGAAATTTAGGTTATTCGTGGCAGCTCCGAATGCTCACTGTTTATGTTAATTTGGGTACACTGAAAGGTTAAAAAAAAATAATGAACTGTACCAACATATTAAAAGTAGAGGAATGTTCCACATGTAATATAAAGCATTTTCGTAGCGTTATTTTCTTAAAACTAATGAAATATGTACCAAGGTTTCGACTCGTATTCTTGGACGGTCACGCAAATATAACACACATCCATTGAAGCTCCAGAATCGCTAACGAATATTGCAAATATAATTAGATGCACTGGACCTGAGTTTCTTCAAGTTTTTATCTTATTATAACCAGCTTCAATAACATGTATACACGCTAGACAAGCCGGCATTATCACATGAAATGTTATAAACTTCCCGTAACAAGAAACAACACTGAAACAAAAAAAGCAATTATAAAATGTACTTTATTTAAACAGATAAATGGGCCTAAATGTTTTAGTTATCATGTAAATAAATATTTTATATTTGGGATTATGAACTGCCACAGAAATTAAATTTTACAAAGGCACGTAACGATAACTAACCAAGGAACGGAACAGGCAGAAACTTAAATTCACGGAATTCAGAGCATTTGAACGCCGGAATGGCAATGGTAAAAAAAGAATAAACAAAACAACGGACCCAATAACTTGAAACGTTGCATCAGCCACGTGATGTTATGAATTCGTTAAATACACGTGTGTTATCATTGCGCAATTTTTAATACTGTGTCTAGCAAGGCTTTGAGATCCGGAACTGCTACTCCAATTCGCTACCAACTTCACTGTGAGTATTGCGGTCATTACTTACGCTACAAAGTATGCACTTACGGGCCAGTGATTTACTTTCAAAGGTTGATTTCGGGAGTGCTCACTTTTATAAATGATTCCGAATTTGAGTTATGTGGACCCCTTTTGATGGCAGACAGCAGGTTGTTTTAATAAAATTTATTGTGCGCAATCCAAAATTTAAAGTATTAAGTAATTCCGTGTGTCAGAATTTTTTAATGTGTTGTATTCCTTTAATCTATGTGATTGTCATGATCGGCGCGTCAATGGCTTTGATAAGCTGCCTAGGTGGTTCCCGTTCGTCTAAATTCACAACATGTCATTTTTTAATCCTATTTTTCTTTAAAGTCTGTATACCCCAAAATTTTGTTCTTTTTAGAATGTTGTATTATGAATTTTTTTAATTGTATAGGTGTAAAGATTAATTAATTAACCAAAAACGACCGAGAATACAGCATTTTATAATATGACTTTTAAGGTTACTCTTTGTGTTTCAGATAATGGAGTTCATATTTGCCATGAAGTGTTCCATTTTTAATATCTCTGGTGCAGTTAGCCCAAATCCAGAATTCCGGCGCATTTGTACGGTGGCTTTGTAGGCACACAGTTATTTACTTTGTAATTATTTTAATGCCTCATCAAGTTACAAAAAAATTGCTTATAACTCATTGATATAATGAAAGTAGTATTGTAACTGTACTTGGTGCCAGCAATTATTGTTATGTAATTGTTTACAATCCAGACAGTAACACTGCAGAGATTACCAGAACAGTACTCGTGGATTATTGGAGTCCTTCCCACCAGGCTCTAGCTGTTTTAGCGCCGTGATTGTACGTAAACTGGTTAACGTCTGTGTATTTGCTGCCGGAGGACAAGAATTCAAGGTTCTCTATCTTGTGATGGGACACCTACCTGGAGTGATGAGGGTATTAGGAAAGACCAACCGAATGATCCCACTTTGCAGTCATTATTAAAGTGGAAAGAAGCTGGCTGTCTGCCAAAATGGGAAGAGATATCTAGTCTGAGCGCAGCAGTCAAAGCATACTGGGCACAATGAAATTCCCTTGTACTGAAAAATTGTGTACTTTACAGAAACTGGGAACGTAATAATGGAAAACATGCACGTTTACAGTTGGTCATNGAGAAACTGGGAACGTAATGATGGAAAACACGCACGTTTACAGTTGGTCCTTCCATAATGCAGGAAATGTGTGGAAGGTATGGAAATAATTGGAGCAGTTTAAGGGACATTGGCAAAGGTAAAGACTGTGATAAAGACTTTAATTTAAATGGTGATAGTAATTAAACATTGCGCTCAATAAGAATAACAAGAGTTAATAGGATGCTCAGACTGGTAAATAACAGATATTTGACTGTTCGTAGCATTGAGAATAAATATAATTATTTAATTTAGTTATTTCATTTTTGTAAAGACCTACCTCACAAACTTAGATATGCCTCTCAGACATTCCGTGCACAATATGTTCTTAGATAGCAAATTTGAATATATTTGTGTTAGTATGTTAAGTCGCGAGGCTCGGTTATCTGCGACTTGAGCAAGGAATTTCGGTAACTTCTTATAAAAGAGAAACTATGGGGTCTTTGGCACGTTCGGCTCAGCCCAAGTTTAGGGTGAGGCAGAATTGAAATTTCATACGGCCGAATCATAATGTAGGTTCAGTACCCCAAACGTTATTGTTTGCTGGCGGGGAAGTGAATTGAAGAGATCTCCAAACACCGTATTTGTATTCTAAATTGACAGATTAATTTTGGAGTGCTACAAAGTTTGTCTCCAGTCAACTGCAATGACGACATCATCATAGCAACACCTACCTTGTCTAACCATCTGCCGCATATTTGTTTGCATGATTTTGATATTTGTGCATTTAACTACAAATTTTCAACAAAATTGTATAAGTTTTGCATTATATTGGTGATTAGTCGGACCCAGGAGTCCATTAGTTTCATGCCAATATCAGAACTGAGCTATGCAGGACGTAACATTTTTGGATACTTTGGTGATAAGACCAGCTATGTAATCATTTTTAAAGGGTGAATTAAATATTGCTTTAAAGATGATAAATGTCCCTCACAAATTTTTTGAATACAGTATTAAATGAGAATCTAATAATAAATCAATGGGCAGCATTACACAGTTTTTTTCCCCCAGCAATTAGTAAATACGTTATTATAGAAACATAATATTGTTTTATTTCCTTGTCTGTGCATATGTTCTGATTTCTCGCAGCAAATCAGGCCGATGCTTTTGTCATTTCGGATGGTAAGAGTTTGTATGTGTTTGCAGTATTTCTGTTCCCTCCCCACCTCTTGCAGTATTCACAACTCTCTTTCTCCTCGCACATGGAAAAATATTTGTAGTCCTTTACTGTTCACTTTGGTTCTTAAACTTAATTCAATTTGTGTGTGTATATATATAGACACACACATACACACACAAACATACAGACATGAAGCAATACGTATATACACATATATCATAGTGTATACATATTTAATGTTGCAAACACAATGGTTTTTCGTGTAGACCTACAAATGATTTAATAACATCCCTCGTAAATTTCAAAAATACATTTAAAAAATTTGTTCCCCTACTTTTTCAAAAAGTTCTAACACTTATCAATTAACTTTTAACTGCAGTTGAAAATGAGATGAGTTACATGCTCAAAGTTTCTTGTTATTAATCACGCACAGGCAGTGTCTTAATGTTGAATGCAAAGTTAGAGGAGTGTTTGCACACCAATGTTACTTCCTACAAGACCCACCCTCGTCCACTGCACACAAACGCGATTCACAGTTGGCATGTGATCACACAAGCAAAACATTGCTCTCGTACGGTTCCCTGTTCCACATCACTGCAATAGTTTTGAGATAAGCACAACTATTACCCTACCCACTGAAAGCACTATGTATAAAGAGGAGAGCGGCAACAGATACTTGCACCTACACTAACTGTGTTTACGAATAATAGCAGCTCATATGAAGGAAAGTCTTCAGTAGTATGAATGAGGTATATTCTATATTGGTCGTGACATACAAAATGTATAAAATATTTCTGTTTTCTTAACTTTTCAGCCATAGAGTTTGTTTACATTTTAAATTGGGTAATGTTTATATTTCCTTTCTAAATTAAATGAAGCCTCATTTTTTATACTTAAAGTAATTAAAACATATTTGTGAACCACCCATCCCTTTTATAGGGCTTAACTTAATTAAACTTTTAATCTTAAATTATAATATTAATATTTAAATAATTTTGAGATTGTGACCAAATTGAATAATTATTTGAGTTGATTTTTTCTTTTATTTCTGGTTAATAATTATTTATGTTTTATTTGTGGTAGTTTAGTTTGATAAGTTTTTCAGGTAGCCCCAGTGAATACCGGATGTAGTTTTTTTTCTTAATTTTGTTGCATTAGACGGATTTTTATTATTTCATGCCGGAAACGTGACTTTTGGGGGGCGTTGCTACATTCGCAGGGATTTAAATTTTTTAAATCCCCCAGAAAGTGGTTTGGTTTATAGGAGGCCCCATCACGTACCGAAGAGGATGGAGGGCTAGCACGCTCATTTTTGAAATGTAAAATTTCCGCCGCTTGACGCTGTTTGAAGCCTCTAGACACCGGAACCATGACATCAGTGTTGGGTAGGACGCATCAGTTTTACCTAGTTGGAGGGGTTACCCCTAAGTATTAAATAATTGCCCTTTTAAGTGAAATTACATTTTCTTAGTGATCTGGACAGTTCTGTGCTAGAGGGTTTCTCACCGTGACCCAGAGCTCCATTTCTGCATTATAAAATATTGTAGCCGGCAGGGCCAAGACATTTATTTTCTGAAAATTTAAATAAACTTTATTATTTTGAAGGAAACTTATTTTAAACAACCTTTTTGCTCAATATTGTAATTTTTTAAATAAAAAATTTGATTTTTAAGTGTTCATTTTTTTTTATTATTTTACAGTATTTTTTTTAAGCATTCTTTGCATAGTCCATCTTATATATGAAGGCCACATTCTTGACAGTTGACGATCGTCGCGCCAATGTTTACTTTTCGTTTATGTATCAATTCGCCATCAGCTGGCGAGTCAAGTGAAGACTTTGATGCGACGAGTCAGCGCATCCAGGAGGTGCTGCTTCGTGCGGCAATTGGTGAACTACTTGGGTGGCGAGAGAGACCTCGAAACAAAGTTTAGAGGGCGTGTAGGGTCGTTCGTAAACGCTGTACACTAAATATAGGTTACTTTAAAAATTATGCAGAGCTCGCGAAAAATAAAACCATTGGTATCTGTTCGTAAATGTATTATATAAAGCAAACAAACGCTCTTCTGGCTTGTAATGCTTGAAAAGAATTCCACAGATGGTGCGCACAACATTTCAGCGCGTGGTCTGACCACATTTTTGTCTCAAAAGGTAGCGTCATTGTAAAGTTGACTGTTCTTCTATTACTGGCTCGGAACGACACGAATTTGATATATATTTCTTCAAATTATTAGAAAAAATAATTCAACAATATTATGCAATATTTTTGTATGCTTTTGGAATTAATATCAAACACGTAAGGAAATCCTGGTTGGAGAGGGGTGGATAAGACGTAAAAAAAGATTTTGAAATTGCGTTTCCTTAGGATAGAGATCGTTTTAATGTGCCTTTAATTTTGAACATCTATATATCTCTACTTTAGCACGAAGTTTAGTTTCTAACACTAAAAACCAATGTCTTATGACCACATAAAATAAAACGTATTAATTAATCTAGGAACTCATTCTTATCCGTGTATTTTCTGCTTGTCTGATGTGCACTGGCAGTGCACTCAGAATAGCCAAAATAATATTAATTTTAGTTCGTTCATGAATCAGCTGATACAGGCTTTGTAAATGGCACATTGTTTGTTTGGATTGCATCAAGTTGCCACTCACTGACTGTCAGAATCTGGCCAACTTATATGAAATGAAGCATAATGAGGGTGGTAGTTATGAAGTCTGGTAAACTAATTGCAATCTTGGATAAAGGTTTTTCACGTCAGGATGTTTTCTTATATTATTATGACTAGTTAATGCAGTGCTCATTTATTATTAACATCATTAAAAATGATTGCCCTTTATTTTAAATACATATTTAGTAACCTCACTTTGATTTATTCTTCACATGTTTGCGATGGTTTCCTGTTATTAAAGGTAATTTTTCTTTTATTTTGCTTTATGGAATTTGTCAAATTCTACATCACTTTGCATAATTCGTATACATCGTTGAACACAGAATAACACCAACACCTTAATACAATAATTTTTCTTCTTGTAACCACTAAAGCCTAAGTGCATTTATGATAAATAATTGCGATTTTAGAACTACATTTGGCCCCCCCAACCCCCTTGCTCTATTGCCTTCCATGTTAATACTTAATGCCAAAATTATGGCTATAGGACAGTGATTTCACACAAAGTATGTTCCACTCTTCTTCCCGTAGAGGGCAGTACCAATTTACCTGCTTCACGTTTTTACCAGCTCCTTAATAGATAATGCATTCACCTAAAAAGTGTTAGAAATGTAGGAATGAAGCAGGCAAACTGATGCTGCCCTATGCACTCACTGTTGGTCATGCTTAGATAAGCAGAGGTGTTAACTTATTTGCACCTTTCAAGTTCTGCAGAATTTATATTATCCTTTCATGATTTCTTTACATCTTTTGTCTTACAATTTCCGTGATCTTCACAGCCCTCCCCACTAATGGAATTCTTAGTTCATCCTGGGAATATACTTGTGTGACAATGGGACTATGCTTCATGTGAATAGTAGTGTTGAAACCGCAGTGCAGACAAAGTTTAACTATTAACTTTGAGTCGACAGCTGATCGGCAGGGTATACATGATTTGCTACCAATAAAAACAACATGAACGAGCCAATGAAGTGCGAGGTCGATGTGCACAGGCTCAAAGAAATACAGGAAAACAATTACTTTGTTTACATGAAAAATAAAAACTGTAGTAGTATTTTTTCAAGATGTTTTAAGAGAAAAGTTTAAATTTATTAGCAGGCGCTGTGCACCACAGGTCCTATTTAAATTGATAATATAAAAAATAATCATAAAAACATTAAAATGTCTAGACTTTAAAAGGGGAACAAATGTAAATAAAGAGACAGAAGATTGCATCCATAAACTCATAATTTTGTTTTCCTTTTATCGCGTTTTAATTTGGCCAGACTGACCAATAAAGATAGTATATTCCTACAGTTTTCGGCTGCAACCTATACCACGTCAATGAAACTACATTCATCAGCAGGGTATCAGCAGTTAGCAAGAGCCCACTGTATGGTCCATCTCATATAACTTGGCAAGATTACGACAGTCCGTGAGTGGCAACTTGATGTATATGAAACAAACCAATTGCCATTTACAAAATCCTGTTTCAGCTGACGCACGAATGAACAAAAGGTAATATTACGTTGGCTATTCTGAGTGCACTGCACACAAGCAGAAAATACGTGATACGAAAGACTTCCTAGATTAATACATTTTATTTTACATGGTCACAAAACAGCAATTGTTAGAGTTACAAACTAAACTTTGTGATAAAGTAGTAATGTATAGATGTTCAAAATGAAATGCAGAATAACACGATCCACATCCAAATGAAACGGAATTCATAAAACTTGAGAGTTCTTTACACGTTGTATCCCCACTCCCCATCCATGCTTTATATTAATTCCAAAAGTATACAGAAAAATTGCATGGTATTGTTGAATAATCCTTTCTAATAATTTAACATAATATATTTCAAATTCATGTTGTTTCAAGCCAGTACTAGAAATAAAGTCAACTTTTAAAAAGATGGGATCAAGAGTAGGGCGTAAAGTGCTGCTACCTCTTGAGTAACGCTCTCGGCTCACAACTCGCCCTGCTGTCATATGCGCTGTTTCCTGAAGCATTACCAGCCACAAAACCAAAAGCTTTTGTGTATAATATATAACAAATTTACGAACAGATGCCACAAAGTTTTCTTTTTTCGCTAGTCCTGCATAATTTTTAAATTAACATATATTTCGTGTACAGCGATTTTGATTACTAGTAATTTCTATTGGGCCGATAATTGTTCGTATACGTCCATTACATGCCATGTTGTTCTATCACAAATCCATTTCCTTGTTTCCGTGATGTTCCTATACAGTATTAATAACACAAAGAAAATGGGACGCGCGTGAACAGTTTTTCAGCAATTCTTAAGTTATTCCAATTTTTGGAAAGGTTTTATATACTTTTATACCCCTACAAATTTTTTAGACAGATGTTGGTCTAAAATAATTTAAATTTTTTTTCGCATTAAGGTACAAAGGCAAGTGGATTAGCTGACAGCATGTTGATAAAATATACAGCCTCCACTTGACGCACCAGCTGATGGCGAAAGGATACATAAACGAAAAGTAAACATTGGTCCTACTTTCGTCGAACTGTCAAAATCTTGCAAAGTTACATGAGCCGGACAATCCCAGGGCCCTTACATATGTGATTATGCTTTGTGGCAAAAAACACCAGTTACAGAAACTTACCAGAAAAAATCCATGTAACCCTTGCATTTCACACATGATGTTGCAGAACATTGAAAAACAAAATCTACATAGATGTGTTACAAAACAAAAAAAATACACAATGGCAATAAAAACTACACACCTTCCGATTACTTCAGAGCAAAGAAATACCATTCCATTGCATATCCTAAAACCCAAATTGAACCAATCTTCGTAAAGGAAATGCCTACTATTTATTATCAAATTATTATTTTAAATCTTCGTTACTCCAAACACAAGGGCTTGTAATGAACCGCACCCTAATAGATAGGTCCCAAATCCGTATCAGTCATATAATATCACAGAACGCCTTAAAATCTAAAGTGTTTTCCAGTTCCATGTATTAAATAACACACAAAAACTTAGCACGGCAGACATAAGAAATTCAGTACCGAAATCTTAACACCTAAGTAAAATAGAAAATACTTTCAACAACATATACCTATAGTTGATATAAACGTAGTAGTGAAAGCATCATCAGAAAACCTAAACAAAATGCACGTCTTCCCTACACCAGAATCACCGATTAAGAGCAACTTAAATAACAAATCGTACGTTTTCTTCGCCATTTTACTTAATGGTAATTGACAAATCCAAAAATATACGTCACTTTGGGCAAATGATGAGCCTTACAGGAAACTGAAATCTTTTGTTTTCGTCAACATGTAGCCATCATCAATACACAATTTTCTCTCCACGGAAACAACTTTCGAAATTAATAATCCCAATAAATTTCAAATCAGAGTAAAGTAAAGCACGCTACGTGGAAACCTCGATTTATAAGAATAACAGAAAATATAAATTCCCAATCTCATATTTTATAACTCCCAACAAACAAGGTAATAAACGTTTCTTTTTGCCGGGGGAGGAAGGAGTCACGTCATAATGTTTAAGTGCGAGGCAACCATTTAATTATTCTACTTTTCAAAAATTATAAGGTAAGCTATAGGTTTTTTTTATAATTCTGCATTTCTACACACACCTACGGGAGCGAAATTGGACTTGTCCAACACGAGCCACACATTGCCACTCTTTAATTTCAGAATCCAGGTTGTATTTTATTTGTATAATTATTATAATCTAAAGGTTAGCATAAGCACAAACCCATTCTATTATGCTACAAACTGGGAAGGAAAGTGCCAGCAGTAATAAAAATTACATTATGTAATAATATTCTTATCAAAACAATTTTTTTATTTGTAATTTGCTTACGCAAATTAGCAAGGGTCTATTATGTATAAGTAACCAGGGTGACTACGATTGGGCTCATTTGTATTTATTATTAAAATGTCTGTAAACTTTTCAAATAAATTGATGCACATTTTACTGGTAGTTCAGGCAGGCAGTGACATTTTCTTTCAGTCTGCTATGAGCAATTGTCGCGAGCGAACATGCACCACACGTTCTCCATGTCTTCAACGACGTCTGGTTTATGTCAAATTTGATGTGAAGATCGCGTCCACGAGCTCCTTGTGCCCAGTCTGACCACTGCAGTCACGTCAACTACACTGGGACGCACCGACCTCATCAGGCCAAGAGTGCATAGTGCAGATCGACAAGATCGGAACTTGCACCTTCTTGCTGACAAAGATTACGCTACTCAAGAGACTACCCTACTCATTTATTACAAGAGGTAACTCTTTTAATAAATGGGTAGGCGATCCGAAATGATGTTTATCCCGAAACCATAGACATTGGGCGCACTGGCAATTGGTCGTTGGGTCCTCGCAGCTCGCGCAGCTAAAAACGACGCAACGCACCACCACGTGACATTAACTGACTGGTAGGCCAGAGCTGAAGAAATAGGTGCCCCAAAGTGTCGCCGATAGTGCGCAGCATTTTTCCAAGCACATCAAACCACGTCATCTCATTCACAGCTACAGTCAGGGGTGTATTTTATTGTATAAAGAGCATTTGAGCACTGCAACCTACATCCCTTTGCCCAGGTGGACTCGTCCACAGAACTTCCCACAGAATATCCAGAAAATTTCTTCCAGTGTGTGCAGTGTCAGGGGCCACCACGCCCATGTCACATTCTCTGCAACAGCTCAGCCAGTCACCTCAGTGTCCTTAGCAGCAACCAATCTGGGCTATGTCAAAAAACCAACTTTCAGAGAATGACCCAAAAACTCACGTGCTGTGAGAGCTGCAGGCTGAAGGCCCATTGACAATGCATCGCAAGGTATGAATAGTGTGATTCATGGGAAAGAACATTTTGTGCGTCAACAGTGGATGCCACAACTAAGCTTGCAGCCACTGCAATGCACTAGAGTGCGAGCAGCCATATATCTCACCACCTGCACCTCCTCTGGTGCATGCCACACTGATTCGCCACATGGTCGCGAGACCACTTGATGTCCTGCCCACCACAGAATCAACAATAACAAAAACACAGCCACGTACCTTCTCCGTAGTGACACATACATCCATTCCAGCACATTTCCATTCGTTGCCAGGCTTTGCAGGCCTACCAACTGAGGACCCATCTAACTTCCTGCACGACTGCTCGAGCAAACTGCACTTGATAAAAAGATGCGATTTTATGGAATCTTTTGCGACGTCACTAAATCATTTGACTGTGTAAATCACAACATACTTAAAGAAAAATTAAAATATTGATATAGTCTTAGGTACCCCAAATAAACTAATAAGCCCCCTACCTTTCAAACAGACAACAACATGATGTGAACCAGGCGTTCACTGGTACCTTTGTGCCCACTGTGACTGCCGCAGTAGTGTTTTCCACTCCAGATGCACCACACCAGCAGGCATGTGGGCAAGAGTGATAGTGTATTCAGTGTTATATTCAATCAGCGTTTGTCAATATCGTTTATTCAGTGATATGTAATTAATCAGAGTTCACCAATATAATTACATCAGTGCGACATAATTGATCGGAGTGCATCAGTATAGTTATTCAATGTTATATATTGTTATTCATTGTCATAATTATCAAGTGTATTTGTTCCATGTGTGTAAATTGCACCAGTGTCATTAATTATTCAGAGCCTAATAATTTAATCATTATTATTTATTGTTTCAGTGGATCTATCCGTATTTATTTATATCATATTTATCATGTTGAAAGACAGTCATCACATACCCAGCCAGCCAGAGACATGTGACATTACTAGGTTGGCAACACAGTGGCCGCTGCGATGCTAATATTAATATCAATATAACCCTGATTTATTGTGTATTTGTGCACGGGTAATTGTGTTTTATTATGTAAGTTGTATAGGGTAATTGTGTTTGATTATGTTAATCTAAGGTATACCATTTTCTTACATCTCATTAGCATTTTTAAGTAGCATTTATGTTTCATCTTTCCATCGCTTGGCGTCGCTCGCGCTCAGGTAGCGGGAGCCGGCGCAAATGTTTGACATGCGCTCGGTACGTCCCTTGTCGAAGGGAGACGGTTGGGCGCGCGGTGTCCCTTGAGCTGTGAAAGTGCCGGGCGCCTGTTCAGTGTTGAGCAATGAGATCGGGTCGTGGTTAATCACGCTAGGGGGCTCGAGGTAACACACCTTCAGATAATAGGAAAATGCGAGCTGTATGGCCGCTGCACACGCCCGGATTAATGAACACACTATTGGTTATATGAAAGATGATTATTTTATTGAACACTTAACCTAAACAGACACGTGGTGACCGCATGGTCGTACAATGTAACACACTAATGGATTACGATTAATTATGGTGCGTGATGCTGCTCTCCCCTCAGTGCGATGTAACATAAAATACAAGTTATTTCGTGGATGATGTGATGATACGATTACTGAGTGAGGTTGCAGCCTCGGGGGCTGGCACCGAGGTTCTTGTGAAACGAGAGACTTACCACGTCCACCTGCGTTGAAGTGATGAAGCATACTGGCTGAGAACTGCGCCGGCTCCCGCTACCTGAGCGCGGGCGACGCCAAGCGGTGGAAAGATGACACATAAATGCGACTTAAAAATGCCAATGAGATGTAAGAAAATGGTATACCTTAGATTAACATAATCAAGCACAATTACCCTATACAACTTACATAATAAAACACAATTACCCGTGCACAAATACACAATAAATCAGGGTTATATTAATATTAAATATTTGCATCGCAGCGGCCACTGTGTTGCCNAATATTAAATATTTGCATCGCAGCGGCCACTGTGTTGCCAACCTAGTAATGTCACATGTCTCTGGCTGGCTGGGTATGTGATGACTGTCTNGCATCGCAGCGGCCACTGTGTTGCCAACCTAGTAATGTCACATGTCTCTGGCTGGCTGGGTATGTGATGACTGTCTTTCAACATGATAAATATGATATAAATAAATACTGATAGATCCACTGAAACAATAAATAATAATGATTAAATTATTAGGCTCTGAATAATTAATGACACTGGTGCAATTT
>NQII01016083.1:0-12594 GCA_002778355.1 Clitarchus hookeri
GCTCCAAAATCACATCCTTACTAAGATCTTCATAAATGGGCTTGATAGCTGATAAGACATCACTTGGCAATGGAGTGTTGTGCTATAATGATGACAGAGCATTTGTAGCTGAAGCAGCTGCCACGCGCACCATGAGTCAGCGCCACTCGGGCACTTTTCGTGCTGTGGGTTTTGGTCGGTTGAGCTGTAATGGAAGTAAGTTGCCCATATAGCGTCCTTCGTTTTTTGTACTGAATCACAATTCTTTCTTATAGCCAGTCCATAATAAACTGTTAATTTATCTATCAGTTTACCTGTAAGCTTGCCTTTACCAGAAAGAATTTGTTTTCTAATAGTTTTTCCTTTGATTTTTTTTTTCTTCAACAGTTTTTTGCACTAAATCGCGTAAACGGGTGCCCATCCTCTTTTGCACGTGTCCTACATATTATTTTTTATTGATTTGAACATTTTCACCGTAAGGTTTCGATCCAACAATTCCGGAATATGTTTTGGAGTCCCCGTCTCCAATATAATTAATGTAGCTTCTGCCGTATTTTTCAAACGAGCGTTGAAACATTGCAACAATTGATGCAACTTCCATATTACCAGCTGGTCCTTGGTGATTGGCACTGCATTCGTTTTTTTCTAAATGATTTGCATGCCACTCTTCAAATGAGTACAAAATCACAGCGCGAACATATAACCATGTGGCTCAACAAGCAAAGCCCAACTAAACCAAGTTACTACTTATCTCTGTTTGTAACAGTAAAATTTCCCAGAAAACCTCTTTTCAAAGATATTTCCATAAGCTGACCCCTAGGGATTAGAGAAAGAGAGCGAAACAATAGCTAAGCACCTGCCTCCATACACCTGCGACGCTCACGGCCCATCCAGCCCNTAGCACCTGCCTCCATACATCTGCGACGCTCACGGCCCATCCAGCCCATCCAGCCCAATGGGGTGAGTTTCAAAAGGCTCTCTCTCCTACAGTTTTACTTCGATTGACTTAAAACGTTTGGAAAATATTCTTGACATCTTGCACTATTGGATAAAAATTTAAAAAAAAAATTGATTTTTTGAAACTTTGAAACCCATGTAACCCCTTAAGACAGTACGATAAATAGCTAACCTATTTACAGCAACAAACATTGCGATGAACGTAAATTCTTTAGAATATACTAGCGCGCAGAGCACAGCACTGTGGGGCCTAACGTTAATATAAAAAAATGTCAAATAATATTTTAAGGTCTCCTCAAATAACTGGAAGTATAAACGAAAGAAGCAAGAAGCATGGGGATTCAAAACCAAGGAAATGTTGATTTATTAGGAGTATTTTGGCAGTTATATTCGTAATGAGTATAAATACGTCACCATAATCTAAGATAAGAGAATATTTTTACAAATCCTTAGATTTCCGTCGTTTCTATATATCCAGTTGGCGTTACTTTCATCAGATTTTTAATTAAGTTATGCAGAAATTTTTGGTCATTTCTTAGTAATTATCTTCACATATATTGTGCTTAAAGTAAGGAACTCTTATGTTATAGGGCGCAGATCTATTTGGGCGAATGAAATCCAACCACAACTTCGATGATTATTATATCGTCTCTATAAGGGTTGTCAGAATGACTTAATCTCGATGCGAATGTAGGTACCACTTAAAACCAAAATCAGTTGTAAATATTTGTTCAAGAGAAGCAAATGTATATGTTGCAATCTGTTGTTAGGCAACTGGCAGTTATGTAATCGATTACTTAGTCCGAGGGAATAGGTTTGCAATTGTTAACCTCTAACTTATTTTTTCTGATGGTGTCCTACTCGGTGGCCAGATCCTTTCACGTTGTCACACCGGTTTTTGTAAATTATGTGAGCCGTGTGTATCAGTTCTTAGCGTAACAAGTCATACCGCGGAATCCGTTTGAGAAAAGCGTAGTGTAATCTACATTTTGCAACATTTTATCTTAAATAAAATTTTGAGTTTGAATACGTGTTTGTTTTAAAATTAAATTAGTGCGTCTCCTATACCTATGTTACCAATAGTGCTACAAGTAATTTTTCTGTTGGTTTAGTATTAACGTGAAATAAGTAGTTTTGGGGCGTCTCAAATGGATCATTCTGTACAATATTGTTATTGGATGGATAAGCAAATATATTACAGTAAGTACAAACTTCAGTTACCGGACCCGATAGACATTGAATTAAGTCTTAAAGTGTATATGGTGTTAAGTACACACCAAATCTCAAATACTGACAGATAACCTACTCAGAGAAACTGAGCTACTCAAGATAGTGAAAGCCAGCGGATCTCTTCAGCTATTCACTATTTCACGTATACATACGGGAGATTCCCATTAGCTTACGGTGAGTCAAATTGCTCCATAACACTAGCTTTTTGCGAATTTCATTGACTAATTGACTATACGATTATCATTTAATCTAATCTCATATTCAGAGGTAGAGAGTAAACTCACTGTTATGAAATTTCTGAACTTTTGGACCAGTACCACGCAGGGAAATTGCAGGCTAAATATAATTAATCTGATACTTAACTCCCATGGGTTCAGCGATTCCACGTGAAGTAGAAACATGACGTAACAACATATTAGTACTTGTGGCAACATATAAGTTACAGAATGTCCGGAAACGGCCGTATAAGAATACCAGGACGTAACACCAACACGCATTCTAAGGCCATTTATCACAGTGAAAGTTGTGCCATATGTTGCGTTGCACCCTACTCGGCAGTTGACGTTGAGTGTCTGGCATCATTGCATGTGACGCAGGTTACACTTGTCGCCGTAGGACAGCAGTAGGTTTGCTGTTAAGAACAGTTACAACAGTTGTTACATGTGTATCGTTATACAGAATGATTGCGTTTATGTTCACTTGTCACATTCCCCTTTATAAATGTGGAAGTGTCCACATATGTATCAACTAAAACATATAAAATTGCATTCCCAATTGTAGTGTGCAGATACGAAATAAACATTCACGTATTCTAAAAGTAGCACCGTACATAATAATAACAATGATAATGATAATAATACGACCAAAATACAACTCAATCTAGATGCATCCCAGTAACTTAGCACACATGTTCTTGGCCGTTTTGTAACTATTCGAAGTTGCCCCCATTAGCAGCAATATACATCTCAAGGCGTCGAATCAATCCCGCCTGGACGTTCAGCAGCATTTCCTGAGTAACTGTAACAAAGCCAGCATGAATGCGGCTGGCTAACTGGAATATGTCTTCAAATTGATTGTCTTCATACACAACGGACTTCAGATGACCCCACAGGAAAACGTTGAGGGGATTTAATTCCGGGGTCCTGGCTAGATATTGTACGGGACCATCACGACCAATCCAACGGTCAGGCTAAGTCGCGATGCGATGTTGCCAGACGCTCAGTTTCAACCGCCGATTAGGGCGTAACGCAACAGTTAGCACAACTTCCATCGCGATAAATGGCCGTCGAATACTTGTTGATTCAACTTTCTGGTATTATTATGCGTCCGTTTCCGGACATCCAATATATACTTCCACAGCCTTGAGGCCATGCTTTTATTATTTTTATGTAGCACTCTTAGCTCGCTGCGAACACTCAATTGGTGGGGAAAAGGGCCCTTTCATCGCAGGTGTCCCAGCTTAGCACTCGAGTTGACCAGATCGCAGGAACACGATGGCGTCTTTGAGCAGCCCTTTCAGTGCCCGGAAAGTGAAGGCATCATTAGTATGGAGACACTGGAAAAAAATAAAGAAAGGATTCAACCCTAAAGGCGAAGGGTTACAAATAATATATATGCGTGGCATAAGAGGAGGTGGCATTATGATAGAAGCCGGAGACGACAAGACTTTGGAGCTAATCAATAATGCCACAAAAATTCAGACACTGGGACCTAAATTAGAGTCCCCCAAGAGACGTGGCCCTAAAATTGTAATTTATGATGTGCCACAGAATGAAGACGACGGAGATCTGCCTGTAACTATATTCAGGCCAAGCTTTAGTAATGGTAATTGTGGAGGCCACAGCTTGGATAGCTTTAAGAGGGTCGTTACGGTCAGCCACAGAACTGGTCGGAGGGACACGTACAGGGTCAACGTGGTCTTGCAATGTGACCCAAAAGTAAGAAATGTTTTGATAGAAAAATAAAGGATCTATGGATATGAAATTTGTCGAGTACATAACTACATATCGTTGACACCGTGTTACAAATGTCACTAATGGGGACACATTGCTGGCAAATGTAGAGAAAAGGAGTCCACTGTTCAAGTTGCGGTGTTATAGGGCATGCATTTGGCAACTGTCCCAAGAAAAGTGACAGGGAGTTCAAAGAGATCTGTGCTAACTGTCACAAAAAAGGACTAACATACGACAACAAAGTGGACTCGGACTGCCTTGCCTATCAGAAGGCTCTGTCCGTGGAACTCTCGAGAATCGATTATGGCGTGTAAAAATGTCCTAAGGTGTGGACAGCTGAACAAGCAACGGTCGGCGGTGGTAGCCGCAGAGCTAAATAGGATTATGTTGGAGTAGAGACTTGATATAGTGCTTTTCCAGGAACCCTATGTGCCATTTGATACTGCGGTGGGCCTGAAGGGCAAAGTGTTCATCTGCGGTGGAAACCCTAGGGCTAGAGTACTGGGAACCAATATGAATATGGACATCTGTATGATGTCAAGTGTGTCAAACACTCATCACGTGTGTGTACAGTGGTAAAAGACACAGTTGAATGCTGGATGGTGTCCTCGTACTGCCAGTTTGGGGACGATACCCAGGTGCACCTGGATATATGGGAGATAATTGTGGAGACACTGAGGGATAAGCCACTTGTTATAAGTGTGGATGTTAACGCAAAATCTGAGCTGTGGCACTCCCCTTTTACGGATGAAGCTGGAGAACAAGTAAGCCAGTTTCTGCTTACTAAAGATTCGGGCGTAACTAATAAAGAGGGAGAATACCCACTTTTGTCTCACAGGCCCACAACACACAGTCGCATTTGGACATAATGGTTGTTAACACAAGGGCCAGGGATTAAGTGAGGAAGTGGCTCGTTACAGACGATAGTTCTAGCAACCACAGACTCATCATATTTGAAATCCGTGGTGATGGAAGGAGTACCCCTCGGCTAGATGAAAGTGAGGTGAGGTATGTCCCCAATATGGCGGACTGGGCTGCCTTCGACCGCGCCTTGCTGAGTAGCATTAAATAATGAACTGCATTGAAGAGAGCAGATATAGAAGAAAGGGTCAGTGAAATCATGGAAANATAATTATAGGAACATGTGAAGAACAGCTATGTAAGACCATACCGGGCCTCCCAAACCTGTCATGGTGGGATAAATAATTGGAAGAGGAACGGAAAGATCTTCGTAAATCAAGGAGAAGGCTACATAGACTCCAGGGCGAAGAGCGTGAGCAATTCTCCCGGACCTATAATCTCAAGGAACAGGCCTATTTCGACAGGGTGCGGAAGAAGAAGGCACAGTCGCGGGAAGAGTTTGTAACCCGTGTTGGAAATGAGGATCCTTTTGGCCTCGTGTACAAACTTGCAGCAAATAATGTCAAAAGAAAAATCCCACCACCATGTATAAGCGTAAATGGAATAATGTATACCAATCAACAAAGATCAATGGAAGTCCTGCTCTACACGCTCATAACAGATGACTCTTTAGTGGAAGAGGGGGGAGGAGTACATGAGAAAAAGACTGTAATTGGGAATAGTACCTGAGTTCCAGGATGCTCCTGAATTTTCTGAAGAAGAGCTTGCAACTATTATCTATCAAATGAAAAATGGAAAAGATCCAGGACTAGATGGCAAACCTCAGAGATTCTCAAGAGATGCTACTCTAGGATCAAGAAGGTACTCCTTGGAATCTTCAATAACTGTCTAGGAGATGGCGTGTTTCCTTCCCCTTGGAAACTCGGGTGCTTGAGAGTGCTACATAAAGATAATGACATGAAGCCTGATGACCCTAACTCGTACAGGCTGCTGACGCTGCTTCCGGTGCTAGGCAAAGTCTTTGTGAAATTAATAAATAGAAACCTTATCATGGCCCTGGAGGTGGAGGGTACATTGAATGAGAAGCAGTATGGCTTAGAGAAAGGCATGGGAACAGATTTCACTCTCCGTGACATAATGAAGGCCATAAGAGAATGCCCTGAAAAGTATGTCATGGAGGTGTTTCTGGATATCTCTGGAGCATTCGACAATGCCTGGTGTCTGGAGGTTATGCATCAGCTTAAGAGGAAGAGGTGCCCTACCAACATCTATGGGGTCATACAGGACTTCTTTAACAACAGATGGAGCCTGTATTCTGCTAAAACCACACAGGTAAAGAAGTCCATCACGAAGGGATGCCTCGGCCCGATCCGTCCTATTCGATGGGTTTTTGGAGCTGGGCCTTCCTCCGGGGTGCACTGTATTTGGATATGTGGACCATGGATTAGTATTAATCTCCAGAAATTCAAGAAGCGTACTGGAAAGCAAAGCCGCAGAAATAATGGAGAATATGCGAAATTAGGCAACAACAGCAAAACTGAAATTCTCCACGGAGAAAACAAAGAGTAAAGTTTCAGAGGCCGTCGATGGTGCGTTTCAGAGGGAGCCCAGTTGGAAATGTGCACGAGTTCAAGTACCTGGGGGTCATCATGGATGACAAAATGAGCTTCCTCAAAGATGTGGAATATGTTTCTCGGAATGCAATTATTGTGGTCTTCCAGAAACTTAAAAAAAAAGGCAATACCAGTTAGGGCCTGAGCTATACAAAGCTCATAACGATATATCGAGCTGTCTTTGAGGCAATCGTCACGTACGGAGCAGTGATGTGGTTCCATAGAGCCGAATTGACTTGGCACAAGAGGAAGCTCATTAGTGCTCAGAAGGTGGCACTGCTGACCGTTTCAAGGGCTTACAAAACCATCCCTAATGAGTCGCTCCCAGTATTGGTTGGTGTGCTACCAATATATATATTGGTTAAATATATAGGTCTCATATAGAGGTCGGTGGAGAGAGCCCGGGTCGCAAGGCTGTCAAAGGAAACCAAAGCTAAAATAATGGATGAAATCATGTACCAGTGGCAAGAAAGATGGGATACATCTGATAAGGACAGATATACATACAAGTTAATCACTGATGTAAGAATCAGACTGAACTGCAAATGGATATGCATAAACCATTACAGAATGCAGCTGTACACTGGTCATGGGAACTTCAAAGTCAAGCTTCACAGCCTTCGACTGGTGCAATCTCCACTGTGCGATGTATGTGGAGTGGATGATGCCGTTCAGCCTGTCATCATAGAATGCTTGAAAACAGAAGATATCAGGAACTGGCTTGAACAAACAATGCAAGAAAAGGGCATTCACATAGATATGGAAAATATATTAACTAATAATGTTCTCAATAAGATATGGAACGAGTTTGCCATTTAAATAGGAAGAATGCTTGAAGACTTCGACAAATGGCAAAGAGAGCAAATTTCTAATGACCCATTATGGGGTATTCGGGTAAAGACTTTACAAAAAGTAAATCGGAATACCTCAGATTGGCGCGGAGGACAGGTTTTAATTAGAAAACCGGTATAATACCGAGTAACGCCACTAAGGAAAGTGAATGGCCTGAAGGGGCCAAGAGGAGAAAGTGCCGTGCACTGTCGTACTAATCCAAATACAGTTGCAGTGCGGGAGGATGGAGGGTGTGCTGGCCTTCGGTCCTTAAAAACCTGACCAGATCAAAGCCCCAACCTGATTCACAAGTACAGCATGGTCCATCCTACTACAAGCACTGAGACCCTCGTACTCAGCACTAAGTGTATGGTCATTCCCCTAGTGTATATCCAGGACACGACTGGAGCGTTAATACAGCTCACCATCCGACCTTTCTTCGAGACGAGGAATCTCTACAGATCTCCTCTAGCATACAGAGTTAACCACTACCAGTAACAGTTCAACACTTGGATCGGACACCAGAGAGAAATTTTTGGTGGTGCCAAAACGATCGCCTGTGCTACTTTTTATTTTCCATGACACTTGTGGGTTTCATAGGAACCGAACACTTGACAGCATATGGCAAGCGACTATTTAGCGAACAGAGGTAGCCCCATCCATCCTTGAGTACGTAACTCACCCTCTCCCATCACGGCGAACCGAGAGGGGCATAAACTGTCCTCAGATTTGAGGCCAGTTCCACCGGACATAGCCTTAATACCCATCACAGGCCAGTTGTGCTCCGAGAATAATTGAGGACACTTTAAAGCATCGTCGGGCATAAGCCTTACGTCCATTACAGGCCGCTTGCTTGCCCAACCAACTCACCTCCACCTGCATGTGAAGGCAGAGAATACGTATACCATGCACACGTGCGGGGAGGGACAGCCCCTCCATTGCCCTATATGCAGACATCTACCACACAACCTGGAGACGGGGGTTGAGCGAAGACCCACCGGGCTTAGTATACCTGATGATTCACGAGGAGTTACCGCCACTCAAATGGCTTATTCCTTACATCATTTGGAGCAAAATATTTTATATAAATGTGGCTCCTATTCCCAATATTTACAGAGTAATTTAAAACATTTGAAAAATTACAATTAAAATAATAACTCTTTCAGAAATAAATAAAGTGATGAATTATCAGAACATATTGTTTACATTTGAGCATTACAATTGCGTCTAACAAGTTTTACAAAAGACGTTCAAAAATGTTTCCGTCTACTTCCATACACCTGGCCGCACGCTTATGAACCGCACGTGTTGCTGTACGTAGATGCACACAGCTGTCTTTGATTTCTATAGTGGTATGCATGATACGCGCAAGTAGTTCCTCGCGTGTTGCAGTCCTTTAGTAAACAATATCCTTCATCCATCCGTATACGCGATAATCTGGTGGTGATAGATCTGGCGATCGAGAAGGCCACGGGGGAAAACCGCCTCGTCCTATCAATCTATCAGGGAAAATGCACATTTAAGGGTTCAACCACAAAACGGTAGAAGTGAGGAGGTGCACCATCATGCTGGAAGATCATACGACGTCTCACTACTAACGGAATATCCTCAAATAACAGCAGCAGTTCTTCTTCCAAAAATTGCAGATACACCACAACAGTCGAGCGTCCCGGGAAAATTAATGGCCCAATCAGCTGATCGTGTAGGACACCACACCACACATTGATGCTGAACGATGTTGAAAACTCCTTTCCGCTGTAGAGTGGATATGCTGATTGTTGAATTACTCTGTAAATATTGTAAATAGGCCCCCATTTATATGACATATTTTGCTCCTAATGATGTAAGGAATAAGCCCTGTAAGTGGTGGTAACTTCTCCGTGAAGCAATCTGTATAAAAAGGTAAATTTCATCACAGTGAATTAGACACACTTTCATTCTTTCATCATTGCCTTACAACCTTTCGGGCCGGACCCTGCACATGCACACCGCCATCGCACCCTCGCCCCGTGATCAGCATTACATCCAGCCAGCAAATAAGTCGCCAGCACAGACACTCAGGGCAGTGGAACTGTCGTCAACACTCGCCATTACCATGCATGACAATTTATTCACCTTCAAATTCTTGTCTTCGGTCCCAGTGGACTAAAAGCCAACTATTTCAACGCCCCTCCAAGTGGTTAGGTCTCTGTACAATCGATCGGCTTAAGCCAGATTGCAGATATCCCTCCCCAGTAATGAGGAAACTGGGGCCCTTAGGGATACGGGTGGCAGAACCCAATCTGCTTTCAGCCAGGAGAGTTGCTAGGAGCCTATTGAGACACATCATCCACCCTTTCTAGAGTCCTTGTGCGAGTTACCTGACTCGGATAACTATAGCATGGTACTGCCAAGATACCTCAAACGCCCGGATACCTTCCTCGCCCAGAGAGAACTCAACTGGGGAGTCCACAACCCATATTCCCCAATCGTGGCAACAGGCAACATATTTCCTTTGAGGCCCTATCATCCTGAAGGTGTAATTGTTCTTAGGGTGAAACTGGCCAGTGTATATAAAGCGACAGAACCATTACGCGCAAGGCAGGGAACGGTTGCACATCTCGCGCTGTGGTGTGCAGTTATGGAATATGGAAGTGAACCTAGAATTCAGTGGTGGGAAGTATGTTTCAGAATTGTTTACTGCCGTCTATAATACTTTCGCAAAGAATATTTTCGTATATATTGTTCTAAAAACAACGTTTCATGATATGTTGGAGGTGTTCAAAATTGTGATTCTGATATGCGTGGTGTTACGAAGTTCTATATCTAAATACTAGCCAGTACATAAACGTGTTACCAACATCTTCGTTAGTTTTGTAAAACAAAATGTTGTTCATGCAAAGAATGTGGGAAGCATAGAAGCAATTTTGAGTTCACCGGTTTTTTTCTTGTAGTGTTTCTGAAATTCGTTATTAAACTAATATGCTCCTTTATGTAGTCAATTATTGACTACATCAAGGAGTATATTTGAGTCATTGGATTACCGGGAGTTAATTTCAGTAAACACTTTTATTTTTTTACTACGAAAAATAAAAAAGGAAGGAATTATTGAATACTTATATTAAGGATTTCTAATTGTGCTAAAAAAAATATCGCCAGCAGTTTAACAGTAAGGGTGGCATTCTTTAACTTTTCGTTTGCGGTCCCGGAAACTCCTCGTTTATAAGAGGGACTGTCTCTTAAGAGTCTCTTAAATATCTCATAAACCGAGCTTGAATTCATGAACGAAGTTTGTGAGTTCCTCTTTCACGAGGAGCTTGAGAGTCCAATGATTTTCGGAGCCCTGTGTGCGAGGCTAAAATTGCAGAGCATGTTTCCAGCCGTTTACAACTATCGGCAGTTAAAAACAAGGTTTTGACTGAAATAGATTCAGCAAAAGAACATATTCATTCTTTAAAATATTTGTAAATTATTTTGTATGGTTCTAAAGTCGGTACTAACGGAAAGTCAAACACAAATGTGTTTATGAAATATGAAATAATTCACAATTTGTTCTGTATTTTCTGCCAAAGCATTATTCTCTCTATTGTGACGTAAAATTATAAATCAGATTTTTTTTAATTAAAAAAACGAACACGAAAACCAACAACAAATGGCAATAATTAAAAATATGAATAGTAATAGGAAACATGGAAACAATAAATTAGTGGAAATTCTACTGTCCAAGCAAGATGTGCTTGGTAGCCGTGTGGTTCTGATAGCAAGGATTCTGTAGCAGGCTTGTGATTATTTGATGCATGTTCAAATCACGATCTAGGACATTTTTTTAAACCTTTAATATTATACTCCTTGCTATTATAACACTTCAGAAGTCATATTATTTTCCTCCAAAACACTTTATTAGCAGCACAAACAAAGAAAATCAATTACAGATTTTACAGAGAGTTCCATGTATTTCGTGGAAAGTTCCTTCGTGGAAAAACTTTAAACATAATACTTGTGCTGCATCAAACCACGACACGACGAGCGAGTAACAGATAAATATAATTGTACGTAATCCATCGGTTTTTGAGGTGAGGTTTTTAAATTTGCTGTATTATTTTCTACCCCTCCATTTATGTGGTTCAAGAACAGTATGTCACCACTTAAAAACAATTGTATCTGCAAGTGCTTTGTATCTCAATTATCGAAACGAGGTAAGGCGTGCGCCAATTTCACAAGTACAAGGAAAGGTTAACGGGATGCGAGTCATTAAGGGAAGGTCAAGCAAGACCCCTCGTAACATTGAGAGTTCCCGCAACTGTAACCAACACGCAAACAGCTCGCTAATCATTTGAGAATCTGGTTTTCCTATCAAAACAAAATGCGCATCGAATGTGGCTCGCATTTCCATCTCAAAGGCGACTATGAATACCAGCCTAACAGTTTCTGACGTGATGTCAAAACAAAAACAGTCACCTAATAAAATAAAAATTTTAAAAAATCGAAACATAATGAATGGGAGAGTAATAGAAATAAATCCAAAATGTTGACCATTTACTCGCACTTTTAAATGTATAGTCAGTGCCGGTAATTTCGCTGATGGTGTCGCCACAGACACAGGGAATGCTCTAAGATGATGTATATTTCTATAATATGCACAAAGCTATAGAAATTCGGCCTTTATTGTATTACTACACAAAATTTACTGCATGTTCAGGTTGGATTACCGTGTAATAAATTGACATATAGGTATCTGTCACTATGCTTCTGTAATAAATGCAATTTTTTCGAGATAATTTCAGGTTAATATTTATATAAGAAATATGTTAAATTAATATACGAATGGAAAGCATACAATTAATACAATTTTGGTGTAATAAAATGGCCGGGTCTTAACCTTAAAACGAATATGGTAGTTGCAAGCGACAGGAGGAAAATACTGCACTTCAATTTGGTGCCTTGTTCATTGGCGCAATGAGGCATTTTCTACGCATTCCAGTAAGGCCCGTAGCGCTCTTTTTATTCAGCGTTAAGTGCAAAAGGGCTAGGGCTGCTAGCGCACCTGCCAAGGTGATTCAGATTCGATTCCCGGGGAGGATCATGCATGTGCAGGAAATGTATCCCCTGCCAACGCGTCCCGTCTCTGCTCCGTCCTCATCTCCCTTTACTTCAGTGACCTGGCTGTCGAGTGCCCTCCAGACCTCCCGTCT
>NQII01016084.1:0-16634 GCA_002778355.1 Clitarchus hookeri
ATACACTACTTCTAGATGCATGTCACCACTAATAATGGCCTCCTTCCAAATTCATAACCTAATATTCAACAATTTGCCGCCAACGTGACGCCATCGTCTAAAAACTCGTGCTCCTGGCCTCGTTGCAGTCAGTGCAGAAGATTGGCCGGAAGTAGAATGACACAGGCTCCACACAGATGTGNTCGTGCTCCTGGCCTCGTTGCAGTCAGTGCAGAAGATTGGCCGGAAGTAGAATGACACAGGCTCCACACAGATGTTACTTCTTGTAGGGGTAGGAACTTCTTGTTTGCTCATTCTGCGCATTGTCAAGGTATCGGAATGTGGCCAGTTGGGTATGCATGTTACGGATCATAGTCATGGCCGCCATTCCTGCTATGTTCGGTAACAGATTCCATGTGTGAAGGTTAGCATGAAGGAAATAAGCGAATTGCTGTATTATCAACAAACCAAAAAAATTTCGTATTGAATTAAGTACAGCAATCATATTTTCTTTTGCGTTATGTTTTAAATGTTTGAAAATATCTTTCAAAACATTCTAAATAAAAACTAATTTTTTTCGATATTTTAATTTAAGTTTTACGTAAGAATTGTTACAATCCCGAACTGATCATCAGACCCTTTTCTTTTAATTCTTAGTGCCCTACGGAAGCTTCACGATGTTTCTCGCAGGCTTATATATATTATTTTCAGCATTACATGTAGGACTACTGTTTGTTAATTTTAAGTCAATTTCTACTGTCTTCAGTAAACACACCCTCTGCTTTTATTGTACAATACTGACCCACAAAGTTACCACAGAAGGATCAAATATTTTGTCATGTACACTCTTACTGGTTCATTCACTAATTTTGTTGTATTTTTATTCAACGACAAAATAAGTAATAAATGCTTTCATTTCTCATTAAAATACTTTCGAACCAGGTGGCTACTATTTTTCAATCAGCGAGAAAAATTACAACCCCAGATTATTTAGAGTCGTTTACTTCCTGTTTTCAAACAAAAGTTTTTTTCGTAAGTAAAAAATTTAAGAAACGTTTTAAATTCTTGGATATAACGATTTAAAAAATGTCTTCAAGCTTATTTAAAAACTTTGAAAGACTGAAAATGTTACATCTGATTCAGTACCTTATTTGGTGTTGTCAGATGGCTATGTCGGAAATGTTGTTGGTTGGAATCATACATGCATATATGGTATACGTACGTTTAGATGCAAATATAAGTTAGTGTATGTAAATTCTGGTATTGCGCACACCTGACACACATAAAAGTACACATAAGAATACACATATTACATAAGACTAACTCTTCAAGAAGAGTGAGGTATGCGAGGAAAATTAACATGCTATAAAAATACTGCTTCTTCCCGCGCGTTACATAACTGAAGAACAGCGTTCTCGAGCACGAATTACTTACCAAAGCCTTCCACAAAGTCTTTCCATATACCATTTAAAACTTTTGAAAAATGTGGAAACAAAAAAAAAAAGCAGTTTTCGCTATTTAGTGGAAACCTAACTTAGTTGATTTATAAGATTAACCTGATTTCAGTAAATATTGAAATTTTCTGTCCACAACAGTTTTGTAAGGCTATTTGTTTTTTAAACCGTTTACGTAAATAACCACCTGCTTTTCATATAACGTAAAAGTAACTTACTGAACAACTATGTTAACATACCTGTTACTTGTTTCTTCTTAATAAAAATTTTATATACAAGTCTTATGTATTTTTTAAAGTATAACAGCTCTATTTGCACTTCACCAAATATGTACGTTGTAAATTATAAACCATTAAATCAGTCATTACTATGCCCGGGGAAAAGAAATTTACTTTTTAACATTAGAGGTAATGAAAAATTTCGAGGAATACTATTTATTTTATGAGTCTTTTGTTTGGTGGCGAAGTTGAGGCAGCAGTCTTGTCTTACTTACACACTTTTAAACCCAAATATAAACTTTAGATTTATAGTGCACAGAGAAAAACAAAATGTTACGTACACTAAATGGAATACAGAAAGCTCCAGAAGTTTGTTGTGATTAATTTTTCAGAACCTTATTATAATGCTATTTTAATCTTACATTTACAGATCTAAAATATGGCAGTTTATATTTGTACGTTCAAGCTAACACAAGTAACATAGGTTCCTCGTTAAATATCCCTAGCAATTTAAAGTGTAACACTTGCAGTTTACATTAATGATAATGTTTTTTGTGCACGATTTTGTCAGGTGGGGCGCTATCGTCACTTATACAGTCCATCAAATAAAATAATTCGTTGCTACAAAATATTTTGCAGAAAATTTTATTAAAAATGCATATCAAAATATTACCAAAATACATATTAACACAACGTTAAAAGTACTACTGTATCAGCATATCATTAGACGAAAAAACCTGGCCGATGTTTTTTAAAAACATTTTCACTACATTTCTAAATACAAAAAAATTTTTGCTAACATTATATCATTACGGAACAAGATATTTGGTGCAAACATTATGCACTAACATCGGGAAAAATAACAGAATTCTAGGTCAATTTCCCGGAAATAAACACTGCCAATATAAGTTTCATTATCGAATGATACTGCCATAATTTTATATACAAGTAAAAATAGCGAATCTTAAATGCTCCCAACATATGTAATCAATAGTGAAAGGTTTACAAAAATGTATTATTGGCTTTTCCAATGTGCCTATCTTCCATACCGGCATGTGTGTTGTCATACACATGGGCGGAGTACTGCTAACCCAAGACCACGAGAGGAGAAGATTGGGCTTTCTCTCCTGTTTCGAGTAAAGGTACTCCGGAGGGTGGCACGTGATGTCACTACGATGCAGAGCTCCCCCGAGTCTTGTAGTCTTCGTCGAATACCAGGAGCATCTCTGGGTGAATAAACACCTCGAACCTGTCTCCCACTTACACAGGAACTTTGTAGTCGTCTCGTATTCCCCAACTGGCTACCCTGAACACCGATAGCATGTTCCGCGGGGGATTCAGTTCTTTGAAAGTTGTTGGTTACTGACATATATCGTCTGGTGACAAATTAAATTCTACACCTGTGTGAGATCACATAAAAATCAATTCAGTAGTATTGCTGAGTGCCTGAAGAAAAGGGACATGCTTACAAGCACATATTAAATGTATTAAACATAGCCTGTAAAATACTTTACAGCAATTTTTGCATTTTACACACGCAGCAGTACATCGAACCTGCTAATTTGTATGGTGAAAATTCATATTTACAGTTATGAATCCTTGAAAATTGGGAAATAAATTTTTTTTATTTGAAAATATTAGAAATCACTGGAAATAAAATAAAAATAATGAATACAGTATATCACTAAAATAAGATATACAACTTATGAAACAGTAAGTGCAAATAAAATCCACCACCCTATAAGTAGGGGCTGTTTTCTCTGAACTAGAGAGCATCAAATTGCTACAAAGTAACTCATTTCGCACATTTTGGCATGGTGATTTTTAATCTGTCTTGAGAGTTCACATAATTCGCAGAAGTACAGCAATAAATACGATGTGATAATTGAAACCCCTCCGAATTATATTACTGAAGGGGAATGTTATTTGTACCCACAGTTTCAGAGACTGCTTATCTTACACCAGTAACACACACTTCGTGTTCAATTTTTTTCAACATTTGTAATTTCTGATATTTTGGATTGAAGTTTTTTTTTTGTCACATTTACGGGGGTTGTTTAACTACCATAATAATAATATACACTGAAGAGCCAAAAAAACTTGTACACCTGTCTAATATCGTGTAGGGCCCCCAGAGCACGCAGAAGTGCCGCAAGACGACGCGGCATGGACTCGACTAATGTCTGAAGGTATGCAGGAGGCAATTCACACTATGAATCCTGCAGGGCAGTCCACAAATCTATAGGAGTGCGAAGCGGTGGAGATCTCTTCTGAACACCATGTTGCAAGACATCCCAGATATGCTTAATAATGTTCATGTCTGGTGATTAAGGTGGCCAATGGAAGTGTCTAAATTCAGAAGAGTGTTCATGTAGCCTCTCGGTAGCAACTCTCGACCTGTGGGGTGTCCAATTGTCCTGCTGGAATTGTCCACGTCCGTTGGAATGCATGATGGCCATGAATGGGTGCAGGTGATCGGACAGGATGCTTACGTATCTGTCACCTGCCAAAGTCGTATCTTGACGTATCAGGGGTCCCATTTCACGCCAACTGCACTCGCCACGTACCATGACAGAGCCTCCACCATCTTGAACAGTTCCCTGTTGGCATGTAGGTTCCATGGATTAATGAGGATGTAGCCATACCCATACACGTACATCCGCCTGATACAATTGGAATCGAGACTCGTCAGACCAGGCAACGTGTTTCCAGTCATTAACAGTCCAATGGCTGTGTTGGCGGGCCCAGGCTAGGCGTAAAGCTTTGTGTCGTGCAGTCAACAACGGTACACGAGTGGGCCTTCGGCTTCGATAGCCCATATCAATGATGGTCCGTTGAAGAGTTCGCACGTTGGCACTTGTCGATGCCCCAGTATTGAAATCTGCGCCAATTTGAGAGAGGTTTGCACGTCTGTCACGTTTAATGGTTCTCGTTAGTCGTCGTTTGTCCTGTTCGTTCACAATCTTTCCCGGCCGCAGCGATGTCGAATATTTGATGTTTTACCGTATTCCCGATATTCATGGTACACTCGTGAAATGGTCGTAAGTGAAAATCAAAATTTTATAGTAACCTCGGAGATGCCATGTCCTATATATCGTGCGCAGACTATAACACTACGTTCAAACTCACATAAATCTTGATAACCTGCCATTGTAGCAGCAGTAACCGATCTATCAACTCTGCCCGACGCTTGTTGTCTTATATAGGCGCTGCCGACCGCATTGCGTTACTCTGATTGGTTCCATGCATTTGTTATTTGCATACTCACGCCTATACGTGTTTTTTTGGCTTTGCAGTCTAGGTCATAAGCATACATATTTTTTAAATCATTTCTCATATTTAAACACCTCCCGCCGCGGTAACATATGTAAAGAAAACACTTTTTATAGTTATTAACTATTTTTTTTTTGTTAAATATGTCACTTAAAACAATAATATGTATTTCATCATTTTTTATGATACTGTTTACTCAACCCGTCATCTTGAATAAATAACTGTAGTCGTATTAACCGCATAGAAGGGACGATAACTGTACCTATGTAACTAATAAAATTTTGCTCTTGTGTTCATGCTAATATAAATGTTGAGTTCGCATTAGATTATTTTCACACGTTAGGACCAAGGAAACTAAACTTCAATCATTGAAAAAAAATTAATATTAGCAACTTTACACCACAAAGTGTAATAATCCATTATTTTGCACGTCTGTTAAGTTTGTGCCTGTAATATTGTCGTGCAAGAGAGACGTTTCCGTTATCTGTGTCAGNCATTATTTTGCACGTCTGTTAAGTTTGTGCCTGTAATATTGTCGTGCAAGAGAGACGTTTCCGTTATCTGTGTCAGCAGCTTTTCTTCTGCAGTTCAGATTGTAAACGCGATTGTACACTTGTCCTATTCCGTTAGTTAAGATAAACCCGTGATTTCTATAGATTTACTTCATCAAAATTTTGAAAATGTAATATCAGCGGCAATATACACTTGGAATTCGCGATTTACGACACTGAAAGATGGAGTACGAGTGGCCAGTGATCATGTAANTCAGCGGCAATATACACTTGGAATTCGCGATTTACGACACTGAAAGATGGAGTACGAGTGGCCAGTGATCATGTAAGAAAAAACACACACAAGACTGCTGTCTCGTTCTGGCCTGCACAAAGTCCAGCTTGCCCGCTTACTTATATAAGAACTAGCATCGCAGCTCGCTGACATCTTGCAGTAGAACTTCGAGTCTATCGCTAGTGCGTGGCTGATGTTTTAGAACCGCATTTTACTCACGAGGTAAGTGAGACACTTGTAGAAACCTTAATATGCTAAAATGTTGTCTTTGATATCGCGAGCTAATAGGTGGTGATTGGTGAGTTAAGTTGTGAGTGGTAAGGGGAGGGGCACAAACTTCTAGCACTTATTTTGTTTTAGTTATATGACTGAATTACAAATATTTTAGACACGTCCTGTGTGGTTGTTCCGTTTGTGAAAGGGAAGAAATCTTGGTCCGAGCTTTAAAAAAAATCCGCGCAAAAGCCTTTTAAAGTAGAAGAGGGCAGTACTGAAACGATTGCGGCATCAGAGTGTATATATGTATATATGTGTATATGTAAATACATAAAGTGTGAGGGAGAGAGAGCTGTGTATTCAAGTCAGCAGCTAAAGTATATAAGTCGTACAATTTGTGTGTATCCGATGAAAGTGCATTGCTTCGGAAGGATACTAACAAGTAAAGTTGTGCTATTATAAACATGAGATTAAATTTAAATAATAAAACTTAGTGTCAATACATAACATAGCGAACTACCAAACATAAGAGTGTTGCTTACATGGCGGAATGCCTCCAAGCGAGTTCCAGAAATAATGAATTGCTAAGAAAGACATACACATGCTTACTATAAACGGTTTGTTCCTTGTTTTGCAAATTAGTTTACTAGAAAGGAATCGAACCAGCGTCTCCTGTTTAATGTCCGAACTTTCTATCGACCCGGACAAGGGGAGAAAGAACGCATCTAGACTGTCGGTGCGGAATTATCTCAGTTGTCAGCAATACGGACAATCCGTCTGAATAAAAAAGCCTTATATTAAATTTATTTACTTCCCATTTACTACGTGGTTCTAAGAACTTAATGCTAGAAATTATACCGTAATTTCTTCTAAGTAATTGGATTAAGTTGCAAACAGTAACTATAGGAGTGGGCATTCCTTCTGTGTGTCGATGAACTGATTAGACGATGATTGTCCTTCCTTCGTTTGTGTTTATACAAGTTTGAGCGTGAGTGGGTCACATGTGCGTTCTTTACACTGATTACAAACAAATATTACTTTTATGAGTTCAGCAAAACTTCAACGATTTTTGTCCTTAGAGTAAGTTGATAAGCACTAGGAGTTTAATGGTGGTCTACATGATATGATTTGTTATCACTCCGAAAATATGCATTAGATCATAATATCTATCAAAGAAAGTTTCACAAATAATAAACGTATTATTGCGAAACAAGTTGTGAGTCTCTGCTAAGTGGACTTACGCTAGACGATTTGCAAAAACTTGTATTTGCGTAGTGTGAGTTGTCACAAGTGTAGAAGGAAAAGGACATTTTCATATGCTTGTGAATTGTGGAATTTTTACAAAGCGTATGAAGAACCTAGACTGTCCAGACCAAGCAAAATGCTGATTACTACCGACTGTCCGAACAAAATTGACTGTACGAATATTGTGGATTGCACAAATACTGTGATCTCATAAATACTGTGGATTGCGTGAGCATTATAGGTGGTACTAATACTATATGCTGCCGTGAAGTTTGGAAATATCCTGAAGATTGTAAGACTGTAGACCGCACGGATACAATGGAACGTTTGAAAGTTGTTTACAAACAGACTGTTTCAACACAGATTGTTTTAAATTGCAAGCATATGGAAGACATTTAAAGTCGCGTATTTTAACTGTTTTACATTTTATATTGAAATAAAATAAAAATAATTTTTTTCTCTTAGTGATTTACACGTGAAAATACTTTACATCAACAACGCAGTGCAACATAATAATTAAATCTATAAAATATATCAAGTAGCTATATGAGTGTGTGAATATTCTATATCACAATATAACGCACGGACTTATATTTATTTTTCTTTCACTCCTTATTTATGTTATATGTTGATTTTATTTACGAAAGTCGTACACAGCAGCTCCAGTTACATAGCTAACTACGATATGGCGGCAAAATATTGGCGTGTAAACACTTCAATAATGAAGGATATTCGTGTGTGACTTCTCTGAATATTTCATTGCAGCAAACTAACATCGTATGACTGGAGGTCATAATGTCACGAATAGCGTCATTACTGCGCTTCCATAATACAGTAATCATGATGACATTTGACGTTAGCAGATTGCAGATCGCGCTTGACGTACTTATGTGGTTATATCCGAGGCGCAGAAAATATCGCACCATGCAGGCGTGAATGCAGTAATATGAAACATGCATAGCTGTTATACATAGGCCTCTTATACACTTGATCATCATGTCTGGCCAATTACAAGGATCACGTACGTGATATAGGCAGAAAACCAGCACGTGACTCCGTCACTCCAGACGTCGTCACGGCAGCGCGTAGTGAGTGTTTTGTCTGTTACTGAGTCTGGAGAACGAACAAGGCGTTGTATTGTGTAAGAAGGGCACGTGATGTAACAATCGTCTGATACATTTAGCGACAGTGTTCCCAGGAAGGAAATGTGTATCGTCGTAGTGGGACCAGAGCTCGGAGGGAGACTGACGGCAGAGCACACAGAATGTTGTATAAGGCGAATGTCTAATATCACGATGACATAAATACATGTTATCATAAAAACCTGCTTCAGAATCCAAATACCACATAATTTGTTATAAACAATCTCTTTTCTGCCAGGTACTTACTGATGAGCATCGTATCTTCCAGTTAAGTGAAACACAACAAAACAATAATTAGGCGTATCGAACTTCACATTACTAAATAGTTTTTTATATTAAAATACTTTTGAATAATCTTTCAGAAAAATAAATTTTCTTAAAACGGCAAGTTATTAAATCTATAAACGTTTACGATATTACAAAATAATATATATGTTATTTATACTGTAGCAATTACTTTTTATTCCACAAAACATTTTATTTATACTGCATTAATTACTTTTTATTCCACAAAAAATTCGTAATTTGAATAGTTTGAAAAATGATGTTTTCTTTATCAGCCTAATCCTTAGCAACTGAACGTTCTGCCAATTTGAAGATTTACTATATAATAAATTATTATTGACATAAATCTTTATGAAAGAAATTTTAGAAATTATGTATTGATTTATTTAAAAAATCCGAATACGCGTTTTAAAAGATGAATATTACTAGTTTTAATATAATTAAAATATTTGACTGGATAGTTAATTTTCAGCACCAGTATTTCTAAATAATATTTTTATTCTATGGTAGGGAATGAAAATCCATCTATTTTCGAAATGGAAACTCTATAATTTATGAGTTAATTAAATACCCTACTATGCGATATGTTGAAGGAAATGTAAGTAGATCGGAAAATTAATGTGAAATTAGTACCACATATAATATTGCGGTTTTTTTATTTAGAATACATTTGAGGCAAAAGAAAGATTTTTTATTTATCTGTCATCTTCTTCTAAAACATTCCCGAAGAATATTTCATATATGTATAAATTTATCTAAAAAAAAATGAAATAGCTCCAGACTCAACAACAGTAAAACTGCTTTATAATATTCTTAAAAGAACTTAAATTTTAATTTTTGGATGATTCTTCATCATCGTTTAAACGAAAGTAATTTAAAAACTACGTATTTTGAAAGAAAAATATTATTAATTACGATTGAAACAGTTCGGTCTATGTAAAGATGTGTTTCACGATGGAAGTTTCCTTGGAAGACTTTGTGGAAACTGCACAGCTCGTATGGATTGTTTTATAGAAGAATTAGCTGACTGTGGCCATTTACACAAAGGTTGGGTTAGTTAGTAGTGTGCAATTTCTAGTGGAATGTTCTCTACATGATATGAAGTTTAGCCAACCAGAGAGTGGGCGGTGATGGGCGCTCTTAGTGAATACAGTTTTAATATAAATTATTTCCTTTTGAGAAAAATTAGAAGGTCATTGAAATCGGTGAAGTCAATAGAAAAATGGATGAAAGTGGTGTTTATTCATACAACCCCAAAACATTTTCAATTCTGGTATATATCCGTGTTTATTACAAACTGCCCCAGTTAACACGAAAAAAAACGGCACTCAATGTATTAACGGATATCACATAAGTTGTCAGTGAAATCCATCATAGTATCCCATTTTTTATTTCATTTCATCAAATTTTAAAATGGGATGTGTTTCACTCCCATATTATAGTATATCCATAATGCATGGAGTGAATTATTTTGAGATGGTGTAACAGTTTGTGTTAAATGTGGATATTCAAAGCAATTAAAAAATTGTTATGAATAAACCATATTAATAGGTTTTTTTTCTATTAATTTCACTCTTATTTAATGACCTTATAATGTTCTCAAAATAAAATAAACTATACGACTGCTGTCTTCACTAAGTGTGGCCTATCACCACCCACACTCTGGTTGGCCAAACTTTATACCATGTAGAGAATATTTTACTTGTATCGTAAGACAGGTTACTCAACCAAATACTGCATCCATACCTACTTGCATGCAGGTCCAGAAAGCAGTACTTGTACAATTTCTACTAGAACATTGTATCATGGCACATGGTGGTTTATTGAATATATAGTTATTTGCTACTACCGGATATTTAGATGGCAGCAATATCATTCGTGTCATTGAGAGTACAATAATTTGCAGCGACTGTAAAACTACATTCATTATATATTCTTCACATGCTCAATGGCGTATTGGAAGTGGTCACCTTCTGTCTGGGCACGACGCCATATAAACTCGCATTCCAGACATCTACGGGTCTAATCCTGGTCCGGCTGATTTTATTTCTGATGTCAAGGGATGTCCAAAACCAATCTATGCGATCGCATGTTCCTCAATAAAGGCCTTGTCTGCTGTTGAACAGACATTAAACCATAGCAACTACCAAAGCCTACAACCTACAAAACATTTTTGTTAACCCTACAAATCAGCATTGCCGATAACGTCATAAGAGGTTTTCTATAACTAATACACACAGTATTGCCTACCAACACAATGAATTTATTGCTGACCACAAAAGGTCTTTGTGGTTACCACAAAATATTTAAATTGCGAAAACTATTTATTGGTACCAGAAATAGTTTTGTGTTGTCTACAATGAGACGATAATTTTGTGGTTACCATAACCTATTTGTTTGGGCTCCACAAAAGTGTTTTTTTTCCTGCGATTGCTTGCCTCAAATATATGGATAACCTTTTCTGTGAGAACCCTGTACTCAGTGAGTTTAATTAAATAACACTGATTTACTTAGTTCCAGCTACAACTATGACAGGGCTCAGCTGCACACTTGGTGGCAAGAATCGCTGTAGCACTGCGCGCATACACATAGGAAAAGTAGTTACATTGTTTAGAGAACACATAAACGTCATTGATTACAATTGTAACAGTCAGTTAGTGGGTACAACAGTGAGGGTCTTTATATCTATAACTCTATATATATGTATATATAAATATACACTAAACCGCCAAAAAAACTGGTACACCTCCTTAATATCGTGTAGGGCCCCCCAAGCACACAGAAGTGACGCAAGACGACGTGGCATGGACTCGACTAATGTCTGAAGATATGCAGGAGGCAATTCATATCATGAATCCTGCCGGGCAGTCCATAAATCCAATCTGCGCCAATTTGAGAAAGGGTTGTACGTCTGTCACGTTTAATGATTCTCGTCAGTCGTCGTTTGTCCCGTTCTTTCACAATCTTTTTCCGGCCGCAGCGATGTCGAAGATGTAATGTTTTACCGGATTCCCGATATTCACGATACACTCGTGAAATGGTCTTACGCGAACATCTAAATGTTATCGCTGCCTCGGAGATGCTATGTTCCATCTCTCGTGCGCCGACTATAACACCACGTTCAAACTCTCTCAAATCTTGATAACCTGCCATTGTAGCACCAGTAATGGATCTAGCTGCCGACCGCATCGCGTTACTCTGATTTGTTCCATACCTATGTTATTTGCATACGCACGCGTATACCAGATTTTTGGCTCTTCAGTGTATATATATAATATAACCTTCGGAATATTTGTAAATGTTGTTACTAAAAGAACATTTCCTCAAGAATTATTTTGAAATATATACATGAAATGCAATAGGCTAATTTGAAAATTGTATAAATCGATTATAACATGTCTAGTTTATCCTATTACTTAATGTATGCACAGAGAGATCAGGAAATCGGTACCAATTAACTAAATCGTACCTTGTTATTTACTTATATATGTAAATTGTAGTGCGTTATTGGGGTTCAGGTCTAAAATTAATTCCGTGGTTCTGGTTCTGCGGCACCCACTAAGTCTATAATCATGTGGTTATCTGTATCTTTACATATGGAAGACCTCTTTATACTTAACGAATTTCCTGTAGAGTTTGCAATTTTAAACCCATTACTATATCATTGCAAAAAAAATATCCATAAAGAAAACTGAGATATGTACGCCAATATGAAATGAATTTAATTAAGTTCAGTAATGTAATTTTACATTATAACGTTCATCATACAAAATGAGGCAGCAGAATTAGCTTAGCATATGTCATATAAATATGTGTGCACTGTTGGAAAGTGTGTGACTGAGCTAGTTATTGTGAGAGAATGTACTTGTTGACAGGAGAGAATCTGCCATGGCCGCCAGTAGCATATCCATGCTGGCCTTGCTGCTGCTGATGTCCGCTGTAACACCAGGACTCAGTACAGAGGGCGAAGGCTCGGTAAGCACGCCACATATCTACAACTCCTGTAGCTTGGTCATGAATCTGCGGATCCCGAGCCTTTCTATGAAACGATAACAAGGAAGGGGGCTTGAGAAACTAGTGATCAGAAATATCTTCTAATAATGTGAGAATTGCACTTTACCGCTGGTTCTGCGGCTCCTAACATTCTGATACACAGCGGCACAAACATCAGTAAAGGCGACGTATTAATATATTCGTTGTTGTACACCTATGACGTTCTTGATACACGGAAAGAATCTTTATTTGTTAAAGCTAAAATTTTAGCTCGCCTGTGAATAAGTAATGTTGATACTGATTATGATTCCATGCGTACAAGTGTGCCGCGAATAGTACCGTAACTAGTTTGTAATCCAGGTTTAATCAGAAACGAAGCATTCTTATCTGTGTGGTACATGTGCTACAACTGAAGCTAGCTGCATTCACATATGCAGTACGGAGTGTACTCACTCAGTATAGTGTACATACGCATACTCTGCTGAATAACTCACGCACTGTCATGTTGGCTCTGCTGCGTTACTCTTTGCAACGCCAAAACTCTGGCAATAACTATATTTCAGTGAGTACTTCATATAATATCGCAACTGAACACCTGCGTTATCACCATAGATTCGTCAGTCTTGAAAATCGTTGCATGCATAGGAGCAGTAGGGAATACAATTGCCCTGTAAAGGACTCTGTGTTACAACAACCTATTATCTTCCACACAGTTATACTAGGTCTGATACCCCTGATCCTTGGAGAGTCTCTAGCTCAGTAAGGAATTCCCACATTGTAACCTAATGCCTCCTTCTCGGCTGTGGCTGACCTCCCGTGGCGCAGTCGGTTGGTGCGCCGCCGGTCTGTGGTGCGGGAGGTACTGGGTTCGATTCCTAGGTATGACGTGGTTGTTAGTTTAATTTAGGTCATTAGCTAGTTTGTAAGCCGTCTCCTTATAAGACTTCAGGCATGACACCGGGGGAAGTTAATAAGCATTTTACAATACAATTCTCTGCTACGTTATGTCTGTCGCGTTAAATAGTCATCACATACATCACTTTAGTATGGCTCTTCGCATTTACGATCCATTGATAAAAGAAAATTGCCCTAGATTTTACTGTTGTCTATACAGATGACACGTACTTTTCGATTATAAAGTTTATCGCAAAATAGCTTCCAAATTTTATTTTATTAATTGTTGTCAACAAATATTTGTGCACCGTTTTTTTTAATTTAGACTTACTGCAAATTATAATTAAGAATAGAATTTCACAGACATATCAAACGAGAAAAAAACCAATATTTCAATTAACCTAGCTTAACCCAACTGCCAATATTTTAGGAAAGTGTTGATGGCGGTGCAAGTAGACTGGCGCCACCAGTATGTATGTAGCTAGGATAGTAAGCAAGAATTTGTATTTAAACATTCTTGTGCTCTGATTACAGCTGGATCATACGGCGACTGTCCTCATCATCGCCATGAGACAAGTTATCCAAGCCCTGAAATGCTTCGGCGACACAGTGCAAGAAGGTGTATGCCAGCAGAGACAGAGCAGTGACGTCTTGACAGACCTGCACACGCTCACAGCTACAGTGAGTGTATAACTAACAAACGTAGATGCTGCCAATAGAGAAAGAGAAGGAAATAGTGTAAGATTAGTGTCCACAGGATCATTCTTAAATACGTGCAACTATAAATAATTGCTCTCTTTTGTACTTACAAGCTACTGTAAACTAAATATATGTATATTTTAAACTTTAGAAATAATTCCCACGTTTGGCTGTGAAGTTGCATACATTTACTGTAGTGTCGTCTACTGAAAGTTTTGCTACTTTATATATGCAATTTTTAGTGTTCAATTACTCAATTTAATAATTTGAGTCCGTAGAGACCTATTAAGCCTTCCTTATTTGACCTTCCTTATTTAATTCATATATTTATAATAATAAAATTCAAATTTTTAAAACGTACGCCCTTTGTTGAAGTCGGTTTATTAATGAGATGGTAGTCAATCCTAATAATTATAATGTACCTTACTGGCTTCATAAACACTGAAGAGCCAAAAAAACTGGCATAGGCGTGCGTATGCAAATAACAGAGGTATGGCAACAATCAGAGTAACGCGATGCGGTCGGCAGCTAGATCGGTTACTACTGCTGCAATGGCGGGTTATCAAGATTTAAGTGAGATTGATCGAGGTGTTATAGTCAGCGCACGAGAGATGGGACATAGCTTCTCCGTGGTACCGATAACATTTGGATATTCGCATACGACCATTTCACGAGTGTACCGTGAATATCGGGAATGCGGTAAAACATCACATCTTCGACATAGCTGTGGCCGGGAAAAGATCGTGAACGAACGGGACAAACGATGACTGACGAGAATCATTAAACGTGACAGACGTGCAACCCTTTCTCAAATTGGCGCAGATTGGATTTGTGGACTGCCCTGCAATATTCATGATGTGAATTGCCTCCTGCATATCTTCAGACATTAGTCGAGTCTATGCCACGTCATCTTTAGGCACTTCAGACAGCTCCTTTAAAAGAGGGGGGGGGTCGTCCCTGCCCGATATAAGTCAGGTGTTCCTGTTTTTTGGATCTTCAGTGTATTACCTGTCTAATGTTACATTTCAATTGATACTATCAATTATCCATTCTGATACAAGCTTCTCTTGTCCGCCAGTTAATAAAAATGTAACACACTTACGAAAATACTGTGAAAGTAATACCTTTTTGTAATATATTCTATGTGACAGATTTTTCGAGTCGAAGAACGAATAAATCAGCACGATGGAAAAATCGAATCCCTGAAGGAAAAGATTGAAGACATAACAAAAGTATGATTATTTTATTTTTATTTACTTAAAATCAATAATTTACAGATATTACTAAAACAGCCTATTTTCCTCTACATGGACGCAAATAATTTTTAACGAAGTTCTTGAGAGCTTAGGTGGTAAGTAGGCCTTAACGTCTTATTGACTGCAATGTCTTTAGAAATTGAATGCAACAGTAGTGAGACATCCACAAATACATACGTACCTTACGTAGTAATATAACACAGAAAACCTCGTCCCATTATCTAGCGTGTAATCAACTGTATTACGAAGGTAGGATTCGGAAAATCAACTAGATNCACAGAAAACCTCGTCCCATTATCTAGCGTGTAATCAACTGTATTACGAAGGTAGGATTCGGAAAATCAACTAGATTTTATCAATATAAAGATATAAATTATAAGGTTTAATAAAGTGAAATATTTACAGGACCGTCATTTTTGAAACTGAGCCATTTGTGACATGTAAATTTGTATGGCCTACTGTAGCGCTACTTGTGCAAAGATTTTGGTGGAAATCGTTTTATTGGTTCCTGAGATATGGCAGAATAACATAATTGTATTATTTATTGTTATCGTACAACATTTCCTAAATAAGATGCTTTGTTTGAGAAGCTTATAATATATAGTGCCAGCAAAGAAATTAATTTATAATGGTTTACATAACTACGTCTGATAAAACATACTTAGCTAAAATATTTATGTAGTAGCCATTTTCATAATGGCTGTCCGGCCCACTTAAAACATATAAATAAGTATGGCCTATGATAGAACAAACTTCTTTGCCAAATTTGATAGCAATGGCTTGACTTTTTCCCGATATATGACTAGGATTATCTTACAAAATTATTTAAAACATGGGCTTTGTAAATCCATATTTGTTGGTAATAATAGATACAGCCACATTACAAATTAAGTTGAAATAAGTTGAGCAGTTTCGTAGCATTAATGGTTATATTGCTGCGGTTTTGAAAATAGGAATCGGGCTGACCATGAATATATTAACTTATATGGCTTGCTGTGGTAACACTTGTTTGCCAAACGTAGTACATTCTACTGTATTTCTCTGAACATTTGAGGAATTCACTTTTTAGTGTGTCTTTATTATACAGAATGGCTGACTGTAGACTTCGTGTAGACACACTATATAATTGTAGTCTGCAGGCATACAATATTAAGTTGAGGTTGATTATATGGTTTTGACGATTTAGCACATTTA
>NQII01016085.1:0-10587 GCA_002778355.1 Clitarchus hookeri
CGCTATGTGCACACTTGCAAGTCTTCATTTGACTATAGGCCACTTGTATTTGTGCGAAGACAGTATGTTACATCAATGAGCCAATCATAATAATTAAGTTTCTCCGATAAGAGAATTCAAATTTTCCAATCACGAAAGTGGGTCAGAACTAAAGTGCTTTGGAACACAATTTGTCCTGAAATCTTTTAGCGAAAAAAACATGTGGCCCCGACGATAAGGTTTTTTTCTATGGTTGGGAGTAATAATTAGAGATACAAACTTTTAAAAAATACATTGAAATGATGTTAAGTATTCAATTCGCGACTGTATAATGAGAAAACGCTGGGGAAAAAATAGGCAGCGTTCATTAACCCTTGCTCCACGTTAGTATTCGCTGGGAAACCAGCTCTTCGTCGGAGGAATGTGTCGGCGATGTGTGGTAGAATGTAGGGCGAGGAGGGGGGATACATTAACGAGTCGGGTGGTTGGGTGCGCATATCTCGTGACGTCACCGAAAACTCCCTGCGACGGCTATCGACAGCGCACCGTGTTGGAGAAGTTCGGGCGCGCGACGCTCCGAAATAATTTATCGCGTGGCTTCTAGACAGGCGTGCGCCATCCTCGTGACGTCTTCAGGGCTGATTCGGTATTAGGAACAGAACGCCTTNCCACCAAGGCGAAACGGGTTCAATCCCCGGCCGGGTCACTCCCGGGTTTTCGCATGTGGGGATCGTGACGGACGATGCCGCTGGCCATTGGGTTTTCTCGGCGATCTTCCGTTTCCCCCGCCCATTCACTCCGGCGCTGCTCCATACTCACCTAAATCACCGTAATCGGCTATCGAGACCTGTACGTCACTATCTCTATATAGCATTGTTAGAGATGGTGAAAAATAGCAAACATTTTCTGAGCCAACACATCTTCTGTAACACTGTAGCTAGTTTATTATTTCATGATTGCATGAACAAGATTCTGACTCGGCTAAGTTGTTTGCCGACCAATCACGAACGTTCTGCCTTAATAATACCAGAATCCTCATTGACCCAGTAAAATGAGGTAGTTGCTTCATACATGCATGACAGCCAATAAAGAAAGAAAAACTGTTGGAAATGTGTACAGTTAGCNAAAATGAGGTAGTTGCTTCATACATGCATGACAGCCAATAAAGAAAGAAAAACTGTTGGAAATGTGTACAGTTAGCAAACAGTCAACTTTTCCCGCGATAAACCATCATGTTTAATTATTGTACTCTCTCCGTACTACAGACTACTACAAGTGCCGCTCTGATAAACAAAGTATTCTGATGCTAATATAACAGTTTGTTTGGTTGGTTATACCCCCTGAAAATCCGATCATAAAACTGTTCTGCAGCCTCATCTGAGCTGATTTTTTTTTTTTTCGGCGTCCTCATGAGGAAACAAAGATCTTTCCACACTATCGACGTAGACATCGCGACTCTGTAATTACAGGGATATCAAGATGGCGCCTTGCGGCTGTCGCCAGGGCACGCCCGGAACCTAAAGGTTAGCTCACGGCAGATAATTATAGTTGTTCGGCCCGCCGAAAAGGAGGAAGGGGACAGCTTNGCGTGGCTTCTAGACAGGCGTGCGCCATCCTCGTGACGTCTTCAGGGCTGATTCGGTATTAGGAACAGAACGCCTTCTTGCTTCGTTCACGCTCCGCATACGAATTAGCTACGGAAGCCACGGTGCACGGCGAGTATAACAAAGCAATTCTGGCGAGTTTTCCTCCAGAAAATGAACGACTGCGGTATTATCCACGTGGAGTGCAGTAAAATCAAATGATGACTCTCATGTCTACAGTTACCTGTTTCCTTGAAAATATTTTCACGCGAGTCAGACTTCAATATCGCAGATTATGCAAGTACATAGACACTAAATGGAGTGGCTATTTCTTTGATGTGGGTGTCCCCATTCTATGATTAGCTACTGCATGCTGTGGCTACCTTGCTGATCAGAGACGCAATTTTGCTGACGTGTTCTGCTTGATTTCGCGGAATAAGTGCTTGTTTCACCTCTGAATTCTTTATTTACTGGGACCACGGTGGCCGAGCGGTTAGCCTGCTTGCCTCCCACCAAGGCGAAACAGGTTCAATCCCCGGCCGGGTCACTCCCGGATTTTCGTGACGGACGATGCCGCTGGCCGGCGGGTTTTCTCGGCGATCTTCCGTTTCCCCCGCCCTTTCACTCCGGCACTGCTCCATACTCACCTAAATCACCCTAATCGGCTATCAAGACCTCGTTGTTAAGAGCTGCCCAAATCTCTTCACTCACTCACTCTTTATTTACTCTCTTGTCAATATCTCACGTGCACACTTGCAACATTCCATTGGTTATTGGTCGCGTGGCAAATAAATTCATCCTACAACGAAATTGTATTTGAGCTGAACTGTTTTGCAGTGCAACATTAGTGCCCCTAACTACGCAGTGGGTGCGGTGGTGTGAGGCTAGGGTGCTCGCCCGCTTCCCACCAAGACGAACCGGGTTCGAATACCGGCGGTGTAACTCCCGGATTTTCGTACGTGGAAATCACCCCTCGTTTCACTTTCATACACTCCCTAGCTACGACATTATTGGTACCATATTAATATTGTTAACCTAGACGGCATTGTCAACAAAACTGTCTGCTGCCACCCTGTACGTCACTATCTCTATATAGTATTGTCAGAGATGATGAAAAATAGCAAACATTTTCTGAGCCAACACATCTTCTGTAACACTTTAACTAGTTTATTATTTCATGATTGCATGAACAAGATTCTGACTTGGCTAAGTTGTTTGCCGACCAATCACGAACGTTCTGCCTTAATAATATCAGAATCCTCATTGACCCAGCAAAATGAGGTAGTTGCTTCATACATGCATGACAGCCAATAAAGAAAGAAAAACTGTTGGAAATGTGTACAGTTAGCAAACAGTCAACTTTTCCCGCGATAAACCATCATGTTTAATTATTGTACTCTCTCCGTACTACAGACTACTACAAGTGCCGCTCTGATAAACAAAGTATTCTGATGCTAATATAACAGTTTGTTTGGTTGGTTATACCCCCTGAAAATCCGATCATAAAACTGTTCTGCAGCCTCATCTGAGCTGATTTTTTTTTTTTTCGGCGTCCTCATGAGGAAACAAAGATCTTTCCACACTATCGACGTAGACATCGCGACTCTGTAATTACAGGGATATCAAGATGGCGCCTTGCGGCTGTCGCCAGGGCACGCCCGGAACCTAAAGGTTAGCTCACGGCAGATAATTATAGTTGTTCGGCCCGCCGAAAAGGAGGAAGGGGACAGCTTATGTGTTTTCATTTTCCTCCGCCGCGTGCGCGCGAGTCGCCGGACCGGTTCTCCGGCCGCGGCTGCCGGAGTTTGTAACCCCCCCGCCTCCTCTTTCGACTTCACCATCATCCACGGTGACCGTCTTTTGTTTTGTTTTTCCCTGACCGTTTTAAGTCTTGATTCACACGTACGCCGACGTACAGAGCATGCAGCTGTTCGCATGTAAGCAGATTTCATACAGTACCGTTTTAGTGATCGTTTGCTCGACGTGTTGAATTTTCCATTTATGTGTCATAACTTTGTTTTCAGTGAAATAACTGAATATTTGTCATTCTTGTGTATTTACACGTCACAAATGCGTTCAAATGTAGTCGCCAAATTTTATCCACACGTTATTTCGTAATTGTGAAACGGAATCCGTTGATGATGATTGTAAAATGTTGGTGCACTAATTACGTCATAGTTACTTTGCAAAAGTTAGGAATTTGCGTTTGTTCTACAGCGTTATGTATACTGCGGGACAGGTATAGTTGCAGTTTCAAAATAAGTGTACATAACACAACTGAAATAAGCTAGAAACCAGTAATTCAACATAGCGCGTGGGACCTAGCCAAGACAACTGTCGCATAGAGTATCCAAGAATACAGAGCGCATAGAGTATTCAAGAATACAGATGTGAAACGACCGCTTATTTCGCCAACTCCAGCGCCGCACACGCCAGCAAAATGGCGTCACTGGCCAACCACACTTTAGAACACCATTCGCCAATCAGCGCCTGGTATCCTACTCGCCTGCGACAGGGAACCTTTCGCAGCATGCGGTAGCCAATCAGACACGAGGTCCGTTCCCAGATCCTCGCACAGCCAATCAAAGAACTGCTACGCTTCACCACAAAAGAACCTCCATGCCATTTCGCCTCTTATGTATTCACCAACTCAGTGACTCTTGTTCTTTACTTATTCAATCGCAAATTTAAGAAGTAGATTGTAGATAAGAAACTAGACAGTGTAGATTTTTACTGCACGGTACCGTGGTGAAATACATACCGCACAGTCTTTTATCAAAAATCTTTCAACCGTTAAAACATTTTAGTTTAATGTTTCCAAAGTATTTGATCGTTTTAGCACTACCTATCGCCCTGTTTACGAATGTGTTATGTTAACGTAGACTTGAAACTATTTATATTAATGTGTGGAGAAATTGACCTTTGGCCTCTCGGTACTATTGCCGAAGTTTGCTCTCTTCTCACGCTAAATTTTCGGTGTAATTTCTGCTTCTCGGCTCAGCTCGTGCGGAAACTGTAAACGCGTTCAGCTTTCAGTTTGCCCGGTGTTGCAGTCGTACGTGTGAATCGGTCTTCATCTTCTCTCGCTGGGATCGTGAGGTTGGCGAACCTGTCGCTCGCAGACGACAGCGCTGCGGGTGGCTGGCGCGGTAAGCCTGGAACATCTCCATCAGCGAGGACATCTGCTCCTTATCTCTTGAGCGGAGCGAGTCGTGACCGCATAAAAGGCGTAGGCTGTTCACGATAAACTAAGCACTCATGGAAGCCCTTCTCGGGATCTGCTTGTATTCACATTGAGTATTCTTCGCCATATAAAAAATTAACATTCCCACAGATCTCATCACTTTATTGACGCGTCGGTCAAGTGGAACAGTAAAATTATTATAAAAGTAAATATTTTACAAATTGGCTAGGTGCACGAAACAAAACAGAAACACCTTCAATCTAAATTTAAAACATGAAATTACTTCCCCTCCGTTGTTAACAGACTTTACCTAGTGCATGCCGGTCAATTTGCCCATTAAAATATATGCAGGTAGAGGCAGTGGCATTTCTCAGACGTTAATTTCAAAACTGCTCAACACTCTTATCATTCTTTGGCTGCACGGGTCTTTGAACAGTTGATGCAGTCCATTCCACGGCTACTTCCAACTTTTCTGAAACCCTGCTAAGGTTCTACTTCCACATTCGTGCGCACTCGCTGTAATAATATCTTGCATTAGAACTATTTCTTACTAGGCGTTACCAACACATCTTTCTTATCCCTGTTTTTATTAGTATTAATTTAAAATTAAAACAGTATAATTTATAGATAAATATAAGTAAAAGTTCAATTCAACCAAAAATAAGGTACTTTTATGTTAACACAAATATGAAACGATCGCGACATTAGACTTATTTAGGAAACAGCCGAGCACCTCATGTATTAACATGAGGTGATTTTTCAAAGGTTTGATTCAAAAAGTGTGAAGTAACCGCGAATGAACTATACGAATGGTAGTGGGTGACAAATCTGGCGCATTCATTAGAAGAGGAGCCAGACTTGAAACCCATTTACATTTATCTCACTTTTCCATTTGGGCGGCAGTTTATTAAACTGCAACTGGAGTTCGCTGTACAAGAGACTTTTTCATCTCTGTATTTTTAGTATTCTGTGATCTAGCGCTAATCACTGTGTGGCATCAGTCTAGGATCAGGTATATTTTTCGCGAAAATATTTCAAGACCAGTTGTATTCCAAGAAACTTTTGTTCATATGCACTTTCATGGTTGGATGATTTTAAATGTCACGTGCCTCAGGTGTTTGTCCGCGAATCATGGACGTTCAGTATCGGAGTACTTTATTACGACCGACTTATTCAAATAGGATCATGTATTCTCACGTAGACACCTATCCAATAAACAAATGANCCTCAAGTGTTTGTCCGCGAATCATGGACGTTCAGTATCGGAGTACTTTATTACGACCGACTTATTCAAATAGGATCATGTATTCTCACGTAGACACCTATCCAATAAACAAATGAAGTTGTGGTTGCGGATGTAGGATATTGAAGGCTAGCATGGCCATAAATATTTTCGCGAAAAACACCTGTCCCTAGGTATCACCTAATGAACTACCAGTCGGCTATAATGCTCAAGAGGACTGTGGAGTATAATCTGTAGGTCACAAAACTTACTAATTGTACAGTGACTTTCAAATAGTTGGGCTGCTGTCGGACGAGTTTGTCTCCGTCATAATTACATTCACGAAGATTTCTCTAATTAATTTGACAAACGCCGGTCTGTGAGCCAGTGATAAATGCCTGGCCCTAGAATGATGACTGTCGCGTATAGTTGAATATAAAAAAAACTCACTGTTGCAGCATCCGTTGAATTCTCGAAATTTAAGGACCACACGTTGTTAGCAAATGTGGCTATTCTGCCACCCTGATTGGCTGGAGTTTACGATACTTGCTGAGAATTCTGTTTCGTTGGCGTGTACGAATATCTTCTGATAATGGGCCCAAAATTGACCTACCCCACTCCTATACAACTGTCAAATCACATGGTAAACGGTGATGAACCTGTTGTGCATGTTTCTAAATTTTGAAAAGGCAAGCCCTTTCACATCTATTAAATACTTTACCAGTTCGAATTTAATCTGATTGCTTGAGAAATTGGTTAAATGAAGTATATACAAACATTTCAAAGCACTTGTTTACACAAACGTTTATGACAGTCGCTTTGACATAAATGCAGTTCAGTGTTGGGACACGTATTGCTACTATTATACATATGGTCTGTCTCATATAAGTTGGCGAGGTTTTGACAGTTCGACCAAAGTAACGCCAATGTTTACTTTTAGTTTATGTATCCTTTCGCCATCAGCTAGTGCGTCAAATGTCGGCTGTATATTAATTTTATTAACACGCTGTCAGATAATCCACTTGCCATTGTAATGCTAAACAAATTTTAAGGTATTTATAGACTCATATCTGTCTAAAAAAAAATTATAGGTTTTAAAAGTAAAAACAGAAAACCTTGCAAAAAATGAAATACAACGAATTTGGGCTAAAATTTGCGAGACGGTAATTGTAGTTCTTACCACACTTTGGATGTTACAGCTTATGCTTTAAGACTGGAAACGGAAGCAATACGGGAAACTTGCTTGACAACGCACTTTTTATTCGCCAACAAACAACTTACGAACGACTTTTGCAAAGCAGTTATTCTGCTATTACTGATACTAAACAGCTTGAGTTAGAAATATGTGGCGTGGAATAACGTAAGGATCCTTGAAAACTACTCAGGCGCATCCCATTTTCTTAGTTTTATTAATACAGAATAGTAACAACACGAAAACAACAAAAATTTGGGTTAGCGGGAGAACTGGTTGTAGTTCGGGATCTGGCTGACATATAGCGTGGAAGGGCGTGTTGTAACAGATGGCGTGGTAGGGCTTGTTGTCAACAGATAGCAGCACTTTAACCTGTCTCTTGATTCCGTATTTGTAAAAGTTAACTTTTCTCCTTCTATTGGCTTAAAACGACAAGAGTTTAAAATATATTTCGTCAAATTATTTGAAAAAATTATTTAATTATACCCTTCGATATTTCTGTAGGCTTTTGCAATTAATATCACGCATGTATGGAAGGTGTGAAGAATAGGGGTACGACATAAAATATCTTCCAATGTTTGAAGTTGCATTTAATTTGAATACGAACCGTTTTAATGCCCGTTTCATTTTGAACCCATATAAATTACTACTTTAGCACGAAGTTTAGTTTGTAGCACTAATAACAGCTGGTTTGTGAACACGTAAAATAAAACGTATTAATTCATCTAGGAACTCTTTCTTATCCACGTATTTTCTGCATGTTTGATGTGCGTCGGTAGTGCAGTCAGAATAGCCAACGTAATATTAATCTTCATTCGTTCATGCAACAGCTGATACAGGGTTTTCTAAATGGCACGTTGTTTCTTTCATATACGTTAAGTTGCCACTCACTAACTGTCAAAATCTCGCCAACTTATATATAGACCATACCATTTTCTCACTACGGTGCGCGCCTGGTTGTGAACGCCAACGAGGGTCTCTGACCATTTTTCGTTCCCGAGTTGTTGTTCCGTAGTTAACTCATCCGCCGCTCGAGTGCTGCTGTGGAACTGACGCCACATCATGTGCGCATCGCCGATCGCTCGTAAATGGTCACAATAAGTTATAACCCCTCCCCCTACCCTGCCTTTCACCCATTTTCCCGCTCAGACCGCGCTCACAAACACACAGCTGCTACAAAGCACCAGAACTGCTTGAAATGACTAATTAGATCCCAGCAGCGGCCATGGACGTACTTGCATCGGTCGCCGCGGGTCATCACAATCAGCAGTGAACTCGACTAACGGAGCACTCGTGCGAGGAATTAATGCGGTTTCGCGAGGGATTCGATTTGCTCGTGATACCCTGTTCCAAAGTGCTCGTTTTTTGGTTCCAAATTACTGTGTGTTCGTCAGTGATTACAAAACGAGCAGTTACTTTGTAGTCGCTAACAAAAACACTACAGAAGCGAATTTCTACTAACTATTTTCTAACTACAACGAATTTTTTTCTCCTGCACTTCTCCCATATGGCGTCGCTGCGTTCAGCACAGAAGCAGTGCTGTACGGAAAATAGTTTTATGGTGCAGACTGTACAAAGTATGCCGAAGGCCCAGAGATTTCTCAAATATTGCAGCAGACAGTTTTGGGACACACTATTACCGTCTAGTAGTTCAACTTTCTTTCCATCAATTTAGTAATGAAAACGGATTAACGTATTTTTTTTTTTCAATTGCAATGTATACCAGTTAAAGTGTCTTGACAAATTAATGGCATCGGGACAAGTAAACTTGTACACACCTTCATTTACTACAAATGCGATACAATTTTTTTTTAAGGGACCCCGGTGATGTAGTGGTTAGACTGCTCGCCTTCCACCTAGGCGAAGCGGGTTGAATTTCCGGCGGGGTCGCTCCCGGATTTTCGCATGTTCACGCTATCGTAACAACATGCAAGTTTCACTCGTATTCGCGCGCCAGCAATAAAAACCTCGCGGGCATAACTCTTACAGCCGTTTCCGCGGTGGAGTCCCCGTGATGAGGTTTGGAGCAAAGTACGGTGGCTGTAGAAGAGTCAGGGGGTTGGCAGGATATTCCCAGCATACTCCTTATTGCGGGGGCGCACGGAAGTACAGAGCGGCCCTGCAGACGTAGCGACTCGACCACGTGGTCCGGGATAGGTGTTCAGAGAGGGAGCAGCAGTGATTCGTCTGGACCAGGGAGTGGTAAGGGTACGGCGGGAGAGTAATTTAATTTCCTCGAGCAAACAGCAGTTTACACTGGTGTGCTTCTCACAGCCGGCGGAGTAAATTAATAAAGCAGATTTTGCTCCGGGAAGGGGGAGTGCGCGGGGAGAATGGGGTTGCTGGAGTGATGGCCGTAACCCAATGCGACCAAACCCCCTCCGTGTTTCCGCTGTCGCCAACTGGGGCGAAGCACTATCGATGGGCGCGAGCGAGTGGACCTTCTCGGACCCGGAGTTTATTTGCTGCCCACCCTGTACGCACGCATCGTCACTGATTACTTTAATTAACACGGAAACAAAGCAGCCGTTTAGGCCCGTTCTACAATGGGACACCAAATAGGGCGGACTGAACCACTAATTTCGGGGGAATCGTTCACTGANCCAAATAGGGCGGACTGAACCACTAATTTCGGGGGAATCGTTCACTGACAACATCGTACACAAAAGAATTTTGTTTAAGAAAAGTGATTGTTTTCAATATAAGTAATAAATGGGACACAATTACACAATATATAAATAATATGGTTACTAATATAAACTAATGTTAATTTAAAGTTTTATTAACACGCACATTAAGTTGTAGGCAATGACGGTAAACAATTGAAAAAAATGGCCAGCTCATATTTTTCACATCTCATTTTATCAACTGNACAACATCGTACACAAAAGAATTTTGTTTAAGAAAAGTGATTGTTTTCAATATAAGTAATAAATGGGACACAATTGCACAATATATAAATAATATGGTTACTAATATAAACTAATGTTAATTTAAAGTTTTATTAACACGCACACTAAGTTGTAGGCAATGACGGTAAACAATTGAAAAAAATGGCCAGCTCATATTTTTCACATCTCATTTTATCAACTGNTAAGTTGTAGGCAATGACGGTAAACAATTGAAAAAAATGGCCAGCTCATATTTTTCACATCTCATTTTATCAACTGCATAACTTTAGTAGGTTTGGCTCTAATAATTATGAAATCCCGCATGTATCATTATTCTGATATTAAAATTGATTACATTTATTTCTATACAGAAGACGTCGTGCAAATGTATAAGTCAAACGTTCGGAAGTTAATAAATTAGTAATAGATTTAAAACATTAGCCACAGATTCTTCTATCAACATAGCTTCGTAGCTCAGGTTGTTAAATGCTTGCTTTTCAACACAGATGGCCGGATTGAAATCTCTCTCCCCCCCC
>NQII01016086.1:1250-16564 GCA_002778355.1 Clitarchus hookeri
CCATTTACAAAATCCTGTATCAGCTGATGCACGAACGAACAAAAGTTAATATTACGTTGGCTATTCTGAGAGCAGTGCCAGCGCACATCACACAAGCAGAAAATACGCGCATAAGAAAGAGTTCGTACATTAATTAATACATTTTATTTTACGTGGTCATAAAACAGCAGTTTTTAGTTTTAGAAACGAAACTTCGTGATAAAATAGTAATGTATAGGTGTTCAAAATGAGATGCACAATAAAACGATACGTATCCAAATGTGACGAAAAAATCCAAAGTTTCCAGACTCTCAAACCAGGTGCTGCTATCTTGTGGGTTAAAAGTGCACCATATGTTGCAATATGCCCTTCCATGCCATCTGTTATCCATATCCCGAACTACACCCAGATACATATGATAGTTTTGTTGTTTAAAATAATGTATTTACGCGCATATACAAATTATTTTATTTTCCCTCNATATAAATAATTTTATTTTCCCGCGAGCTCTGTATAATTTTTAAAGTAACTTGTATTTCGTAAACCCCGTTTATGAACGACCCTACACACGTCCACAAGCTCCGTTTACGAATGCAGCGCCACCAAAGCAGTTCACCAATTGCCGCACGCAGCAGCACCTCCTGGCCACATCAAAGCCTATTCTTGAAACGCCATTTGATGGCGAATGGATACATAAACGAAAAGGCGCGGCGATTGTCAACTGTCAAGAAAGTGGCCTTCTTATATGGTACAGAATATATTTAAAGTGCATTGAATTTCACCTTGGCACCAAATAAAAAGCAACATTCTAAGGGTTCTGGTTGATTAGTAGGCTAAGAATCATAGCTGTCAAACCAATGTGCACAACTATGATATATGTTAACAGATAACAGAATAAATAGTTTTGGTTATCCCTGAGATCACCGTTAAAAACACAGTTAAACTGGAACACACATCAGTTATACAACTTGATGTCGTAAATACTGTAATGTACAAATAATGCATTGCTTCCTTATCCTCTGACAAAATGATAAAGTAAACTTTGAGAAAAAATTGAAATAATATTAAGCAGCAATTATCAAAATCATCAGAATAAAACCACTTTTCTTTTATTCCCTACATAAATACAATTACATGCAAAACTCTGTTAAAATAAATTTGTACCTATATACTTTCCAATATATCAATTCAAGGGCCACTTTATTAGTACTATGCAACTTCATAATCATTTATCACACAGCCATTTTTGTCGAACATAGTATTTAAGGTTGAAATACCCATATTTCAGAATTATAAAGGTTACATTACAGAAATTTTGGGATATGCTAAACACATTTCCTACAATTAAGTAAAAAAAAGCTGATTTACTAAAAATTATACATAAAGTTGTTTCTTGTTACAACAAACAAATACAAAATAGAACAATCATATTACAAAATTTCATTGGAGGCTTTATATGCCCTAAATGACTAGTTAATAGGGTTATGTGAACGTGACTTTTTTCTCATGAAACGAAAATTAAAGATATGTTCTGAACTTTCATGAAAATGAAAAATAATGTCATTAGAAATCAGTTTTAACGAAAGTTTAGCAAATTTCATAACATTTTATTAAGTAATTTATTATAACAAATTTGTTGCAAATTCAAGCCAAAAAAAAAATGTAGGATATGGAATATTTGCCACAGGGGGTTATATCAGTTATAAAATAATAAAAACAAACAAGATGNAAAAAAAAATGTAGGATATGGAATATTTGCCACAGGGGGTTATATCAGTTATAAAATAATAAAAACAAACAAGATGATTTACAGGCAAAAACTTTCTTTGCTAGTGCACTAAAGGAACATTCATTAAACACCCGAAAATTCTTTTAAATTGAGAATTTTCATTTCATTACAACTTTCGATAATCAAATTTCTTACCAAAACGAAAATGAAAGTTGTCATTTTTAGTTTTCGTTTAGNATTTCATTACAACTTTCGATAATCAAATTTCTTACCAAAACGAAAACAAAAGTTGTCATTTTTAGTTTTCGTTTAGGTATACCGAATATTTGCACAACCCTACTGGTTATACAAAAGGGTTTTATAGCACAAATAAAACAGCAGCAATCAATNGTATACCGAATATTTGCACAACCCTACTGGTTATACAAAAGGGTTTTATAGCACAAATAAAACAGCAGCAATCAATGATAACAGCAAAGTTATTCCACATGCACAATTGTGTTTATGTACACAACATTACAGTATGTAAGTGCACTCCACTCTTAGGTCCATCTTAACTATAGGTACCTTACACTCAATTTTTTGCATATCAAAAGCATTTGGTTTTTACAACATCATTTACAAATTTTTTACACAATGATTTTCAACAACTATTCAGATGCATGACGGACTGACATTAATCGTAACACTTTACCAACTAACCACAAAATATAGTATGATAAAATTAAATTATTACAACTATAAAAATTTGGTTATGGTTTAACACAAAAACAGATATGGGTTTACTTAAANATGATAAAATTAAATTATTACAACTATAAAAATTTGGTTATGGTTTAACACAAAAACAGATATGGGTTTACTTAACACAACACATAAATGCTAAGTGATACAAAGCCGGTGAAACAATTTTTTTTAAAAAAAGTAAGTCAATTTAAATATTATTCGTACAGCGCTGCTTCTATACTATTTTGGCATAACACGTATACAAGGTCGTCTTGATCTACAGGTACAAATGCTGTGACGTTATTCCCTGTGCAAAATGGGATAGAAAACATTACACGAACAATGTCGTACAGCAACACGGAAGGGAAGTAGCCACCCTTGAAAATCGACATTTCAAATGGTTCTACTGGACAATACAGAAATCTACACGAGATGAAAGAGCCATTCTGTGAATTGTGTGTTCATCAACCAAGACCTGAATCCTGCGAACAGTTGTGGCGTACTATCATCCCCTACATTGAGAAACTAGGGGGTGGTATGTTACTGTCCAACCAACGTGCGTGTAACCCTCGGGTATTTTGTACAGACGTCATAACCATACGATACTGCACGGAAACACGTCACCTTGATGTAACACTTTCAAGCGAACAGTGTTCGAGACAGCGGATAATGTTTGTAAGGGTGCACTTGGTTGCCTGCAAGGTACGCAACCCTCAGCGCAAGGCAGGTCGTACGAACACTGCTTGACTGCTGTGTGTGAATGCAGGTAACGGTGACAGGACAGCATGTTCATACAGTAGAGGCTCTGCAGGTAGTTGTAATTCAAAGGGGAAGACCGTAGAAGGTAACTGCACGAGAATGTGCCTTGCAAATCGTCCGTGTGTGTGTGTGTTTTACAGCATTTGTATCTCTATTTCAGGACCATTCTATACAGTCTACATTCAATAATAATATAAAAAATGATGCATAAGGTTAAATTATTAAAACATTGAATTTTTGGATATTATAGAACAGTGATGACGTTTATAATACTGGACCACACCATCTAGTAGCACACAAACATTTGTTTATTGGAAAAATTACATAATCTATTTTAGAGAAAAAAAAAATTTACACCAAGAAAAATTTGTACATAAAAAATGCTATGTTCCTCAGCTGTTTTATAAAGTGTACTTTTTCAAAAGTGAGAAAACTACTAAAATTATATTTTTTTCTTGGGTATCTACAAGCAAATACGTTTTGAAGTATTACAAGCTGTGGGAACAATAACTATTGTGTCAAAAAATGTTTGCATGCCAGTTTAGCTTTGCATTTCGGGGCAATGGCAATGCCTCAGTGACCATTCTCCCGGTCTTGCGATTATCAAAACTGAAGTTTGTTATTTTTATGAACTTTCTTAGGGATGGAGCAAACCATATAAATAAATCTCAATGTCGCGGTCTTGGACGATACATTGGACTCAGAATGCAATATGTGATAAAGTATGAAACCAACAGAGCTGTAAGAGTTATAGCAATTTTCTTTTTGCTGTGTTGTGATGGCCATAAGAGGCAGCAATGGTAATGGTGAGAACAATTACAATTTTGCTACCAATAATTAATATACATTTTTCTAATGATTAATCTATTAACTCATAATTAAAAANGCAATGCCTCAGTGACCATTCTCCCGGTCTTGCGATTATCAAAACTGAAGTTTGTTATTTTTATGAACTTTCTTAAGCATGGAGCAAACCATATAAATAAATCTCAATGTTGCGGTCTTGGATGATACATTGGACTCAGAATGCAATATGTGATAAAGTATGAAACCAACAGAGCTGTAAGAGTTATACCAATTTTCTTTTTGCTGTGTTGTGATGGCCATAAGAGGCAGCAATGGTAATGGTAANTTTTTGCTGTGTTGTGATGGCCATAAGAGGCAGCAATGGTAATGGTAAGAACAATTACAATTTTGCTACCAATAATTAATATACATTTTTCTAATGATTAATCTATTAACTCATAATTAAAAAATCTGCTAATATATTATGCATTGTCATGGCATGTTCCACTGTAATAACACAGAAAATTTTAAAGATGATAAGGTCAATATTTATGTATAAATATCACACACATTTCAATATTTTGTCCGTTATAAATTTGTGCTTGTCCATAAAATATATGTATCTGTTAAAACATTATCACTACAGTAAAAATTATGATTTTTTTCCTATCATCTACAGTAATTGTATTTAGAACAGAAAAAAAAAAACTAAAAAAAGCACTATTTTTATTATGGCGTTTTCGATTTTTACTGCAGCCTGTAGAATAACCACACTCAAAATATTATTAATCTTATAACTTTAAATTATGACATCAAGTACGTTCAGTAGGTTACAAAATTTCTGTTGCTGAAAATAATAATTTCATTGCTGATCACATTAATAACAAACAAACCATTTTTGAGAAAAGGGATCAAAAAGACAAAATTTGACATGTTTGTATTAACCATCAACAAAGCTAAAAAGCCATTTGATTCATCAAATCAACTAGGCGTTGCACATATGACTTATGCTACATTTAACACGATACACTGTTACCGACAATAGTTACAATAAAACACTTAACAATTGAATTCACCAAAACAAAAAAAACAGTCTTAGTTTTAATTCTTAATACTAAAGCAATTTTTTTAGTGGGGCCAATGAGTGGACCTCACTCTGAGACAATGCGAGCGAGCGAGCCAAACTGCGCTAAGCACAAAGAGCTGCAAGCGCGCAGGTCACTTTGCGAGACCATTGCTGTCGACACCATTGGGCTGGTAGAGCAGTTCGACGGTGATGCTCTGTTGCGAGTGCGAGTTGGGGAGGACACACTCTTCGCTTGGCTTTGGCTGGCGCTGGGACAGGTGGCGCTCCACCCACTTGAGCAGGGCGAATAATTGGTAACCAAAAGTAGAACTTAAGCAGGGCTTCAGAAAAGTGTGAAGTAACCGTGAATGGCCTATACATCTTGCATTCAATAATTATCACACTGAACAGAAATTCCAAAACATTTTCAAGATTGAAACTTTCTGTACTATGGAGTGGCTGGTGATGTTATCAAGCAAAAGAATTTGGCAGTGAAAGTAACGTTTGTCTGATTAATTTGAAATGATCCTCGCCATACACATATCTACGCCCAAGCCTCCAACATGACAAGTGGATCGCAACATTTGCTTTTAAAATATATGGACGCTAAGTACCTACCCACAGGATCTACGAAACGAACTAGCATAGCAGCTAATCTGCGACTGACCTGCCGAGGTAAAGCAACGTGTTACGAAATACTACTTACCTGCCAAACAACCAATCAGCACACATCATGTGCAAGTTACCTTTTTCTGCATATCCCGTAAATTGACCACCATTCACAAGGATGGTACTTCTGGGGATACGTAGTACACTCGCTCATTGCGAGTAATTATTTTATATAAGACTTCCGCACAGAGACCACCAAAAAGGAAACAAAGGACAAAATATTTTATTCAAAAACTGCTCAATATTTTTTTGAGCAATGTTTGCTGAAGACTTTATTTTTTTTTTTTTTCCCCCCATTTCCACTTTCAAGTGTATTTTAACATCAAAAAATTGGTACGCTAAGAGTTTGCTTGCAGACATGGAAACTCCAGTAAAGGGCATTAGAAGTACTACAGGGCTGTGCGAGAAACATTTATTGTTATCATCATTTAAATTTATGAACTGAAAGTGTCGCTGCTGAAAGTATCTTGGAGGGAGTTACCAAATGCACACCTGTTTTGTCTCAATGCTGCCCTACATCTTGACCTTGGACATGCTACACACACACATTGTGGTCGGTTGCAAACTTAAGCAGTGTGTTTTTAACACTTTTGGCTACAGCTGACCATGATTTACTGCGGCACCATTTCAGCTGAACCTTCCAATGTTAGTTCAGACAAACTAATTCAATTAGCATACATTTTCATCCAAAAAAATAATAAAGTCCATTCCCTGCAAATCAGGCTTAAAAACTATTCAACACTTAAAATTACATAAAGCATTCAAAATTTCATGTAGTGAGTATATACGGCAAAACTAGTGATTTCCATATTTATGTGTAGACATGAAATTGAACTTAAAAAAAAAAAAAGAATGGTTAAGAAAATTTTACCTGAGGGGCAGGTATTATTAAGAAAGACACTAAAGAAAAGCCACTGATCCATCACAACCCTATGGAATTTTTGTTTCGTAGTGCCTCCATTTATGGCACTTGGGAAGATGACTCGTCAGTCATCATTATAGACTTCCGTGAAATTCACGTTTTATCTGGCAACATACTGAACTTCACGTAGTTATGCATTCTTTCAACTTCTGTCAAAAGCCAATCATTTGTGTAGCACAACCTGAAGAAATCCTCTACCCAGTAAAAAAACAGTTAAACGGTACATTGACCAATCTCCTTTTGGCACTGTCAAACAGGTGCATGATGTCAAAGGCCATCAGCCAGTGAAATCACAGACTGTGATGAAGGTATAGTTCATTTCATATAAGAAGGCCACTTTCTGACAGTCAGTGAGTGGCAACTTAATATATTGAAAACAACTNTTGGCTACAGCTGACCATGATTTACTGCGGCACCATTTCAGCTGAACCTTCCAATGTTAGTTCAGACAAACTAATCCAATTAGCATACATATTCATCCAAAAACAATAATAAAATCCATTCCCTGCAAATCAGGCTTAAAAACTATTCAACACTTAAAATTACATAAAGCATTCAAAATTTCATGTAGTGAGTATATACTGCAAAACTTGTGATTTCCATATTTATGTGTGGACATGAAATTGACCTTAAAAAAAAAAAAAAAAAATTTGGTTAAGAAAATTTTAACTGAGGGGCAGGTATTATTAAGAAAGACACTAGAGAAAAGNTGGACATGAAATTGACCTTAAAAAAAAAAAAAAAAAATTTGGTTAAGAAAATTTTAACTGAGGGGCAGGTATTATTAAGAAAGACACTAGAGAAAAGCCACTGATCCATCACAACCCTGTGGAATTTTTGTTTCGTAGTGCCTCCATTTATGGCACTTGGGAAGATGACTCATCAGTCATCATTATAGACTTCCGTGAAATTCACGTTTTATCTGGCAACATACTGAACTTCACGTAGTTATGCATTCTTTCAACTTCTGTCAAAAGCCAATCATTTGTGTAGCACAACCTGAAGAAATCCTCTACCCAGTAAAAAACAGTTAAACGGTACATTGACCAATCTCCTTTTGGCACTGTCAAACAGGTGCATGATGTCAAAGGCCATCAGTCAGTGAAATCACAGACTGTGATGAAGGTATTTAAAGTGCATTGAATTTCACCTTGGCACCAAATAAAAAGCAACATTCTAAGGGTTCTGGTTGGTTAGTAGGCTAAGAATCATAGCTGTCAAACCAATGTGCACAACTATGATACATGTTAACAGATAACAGAATAAATAGTTTTGGTTATCCCTGAGATCACTGTTAAACACACAGTTAAACTGGAACACACATCAGTTATACAACTTGATGTCGTAAATACTGTAATGTACAAATAATGCATTGCTTCCTTATCCTCTGATAAATTAAACTTTGAGAAAAAATTGAAATAATATTAAGCAGCAATTATCAAAATCATTAGAATAAAACCACTTTTCTTTTATTCCCTACATAAATACAATTACATGCAAAACTCTGTTAAAATAAATTTGTACCTATATACTTTCCAATATATCAATTCAAGGGCCACTTTATTAGTACTATGCAACTTCATAATCATTTATCACACAGCCATTTTTTGTCGAACATAGTATTTAAGGTTGAAATACCCATATTTCTGAATTATAAAGGTTACATTACAGAAATTTTGGGATATGCTAAACACATTTCCTACAATTAAGTAAAAAATGTTGATTTACTAAAAATTATACATAAAGTTGTTTCTTGTTACAACAAACAAATACAAAATAGAACAGTCATATTACAAAATTTCATTGGAGGCTTTATATGCCCTAACTGACTAGTTAATAGGGTTATGTGAACGTGACTTTTTCCTCACGAAACGAAAATTAAAGATATGTTCTGAACTTTCATGAAACTGAAACGAAAAATAATGTCATTAGAAATCAGTTTTAACGAAAGTTTAGCAAATTTCATAACATTGTATTAAGTAATTTATTATAACAAATTTGTTGCAAATTCAAGCCAAAAAAAAATGTAGGATATGGAATATTTGCCACAGGGGGTTATATCAGTTATAAAATAATAAAAACAAACAAGATGATTTACAGGCAAAAACTTTCTTTGCTAGTGCACTAAAGGAACATTCATTAAACACCCGAAAATTCTTTTAAATTGAGAATTTTCATTTCATTACAACTTTCGATAATCAAATTTCTTACCAAAACGAAAACAAAAGTTGTCATTTTTAGTTTTCGTTTAGGTATACCGAATATTTGCACAACCCTACTGGTTATACAAAAGGGTTTTATAGCACAAATAAAACAGCAGCAATCAATGATAACAGCAAAGTTATTCCACATGCACAATTGTGTTTATGTACACAACACTACAGTATGTAAGTGCACTCCACTCTTAGGTCCATCTTAACTATAGGTACCTTACACTCAATTTTTTGCATATCAAAAGCATTTGGTTTTTACAACATCATTTACAAATTTTTTACACAATGATTTTCAACAACTATTCAGATGCATGACGGACTGACATTAATCGTAACACTTTACCAACTAACCACAAAATATAGTATGATAAAATTAAATTATTACAACTATAAAAATTTGGTTATGGTTTAACACAAAAACAGATATGGGTTTACTTAAAACAACACATAAATGCTAAGTGATACAAAGCCGGTGAAACAATTTTTTTTTAAAAAAGTAAGTCAATTTAAATATTATTGGTACAGCGCTGCTTCTATACTATTTTGGCATAACACGTATACAAGGTCGTCTTGATCTACAGGTACAAATGCTGTGACGTTATTCCCTGTGCAAAATGGGATAGAAAACATTACACAAACAATGTCGTACAGCAACACGGAAGGGAGGTAGCCACCCTTGAAAATCGACATTTCAAATGGTTCTACTGGACAATACAGAAATCTACACGAGATGAAAGAGCCATTCTGTGAATTGTGTGTTCATCAACCAAGACCTGAATCCTGCGAACAGTTGTGGCGTACTATCATCCCCTACATTGAGAAACTAGGGGGTGGTATGTTACTGTCCAACCAACGTGCGTGTAACCCTCGGGTATTTTGTACAGACGTCATAACCATACGATACTGCACGGAAACACGTCACCTTGATGTAACACTTTCAAGCGAACAGTGTTCGAGACAGCGGATAATGTTTGTAAGGGTGCACTTGGTTGCCTGCAAGGTACGCAACCCTCAGCGCAAGGCAGGTCGTACGAACACTGCTTGACTGCTGTGTGTGAATGCAGGTAACGGTGACAGGACAGCATGTTCATACAGTAGAGGCTCTGCAGGTAGTTGTAATTCAAAGGGGAAGACCGTAGAAGGTAACTGCACGAGAATGTGCCTTGCAAATCGTCCGTGTGTGTGTGTGTTTTGTATCTCTATTTCAGGACCATTCTATACAGTCTACATTCAATAATAATATAAAAAATGATGCATAAGGTTAAATTATTAAAACATTGAATTTTTGGATATTATAGAACAGTGATGACGTTTATAATACTGGACCACACCATCTAGTAGCACACAAACATTTGTTTATTGGAAAAATTACATAATCTATTTTAGAGAAAAAAAAAATTTACACCAAGAAAAATTTGTACATAAAAAATGCTATGTTCCTCAGCTGTTTTATAAAGTGTACTTTTTCAAAAGTGAGAAAACTACTAAAATTATATTTTTTTCTTGGGTATCTACAAGCAAATACGTTTTGAAGTATTACAAGCTGTGGGAACAATAACTATTGTGTCAAAAAATGTTTGCATGCCAGTTTAGCTTTGCATTTCGGGGCAATGGCAATGCCTCAGTGACCATTCTCCCGGTCTTGCGATTATCAAAACTGAAGTTTGTTATTTTTATGAACTTTCTTAAGCATGGAGCAAACCATATAAATAAATCTCAATGTTGCGGTCTTGGATGATACATTGGACTCAGAATGCAATATGTGATAAAGTATGAAACCAACAGAGCTGTAAGAGTTATACCAATTTTCTTTTTGCTGTGTTGTGATGGCCATAAGAGGCAGCAATGGTAATGGTAAGAACAATTACAATTTTGCTACCAATAATTAATATACATTTTTCTAATGATTAATCTATTAACTCATAATTAAAAAATCTGCTAATATATTATGCATTGTCATGGCATGTTCCACTGTAATAACACAGAAAATTTTAAAGATGATAAGGTCAATATTTATGTATAAATATCACACACATTTCAATATTTTGTCCGTTATAAATTTGTGCTTGTCCATAAAATATATGTATCTGTTAAAACATTATCACTACAGTAAAAATTATGATTTTTTTCCTATCATCTACAGTAATTGTATTTAGAACAGAAAAAAAAAAAAAACTAAAAAAAGCACTATTTTTATTATGGCGTTTTTGATTTTTACTGCAGCCTGTAGAATAACCACACTCAAAATATTATTAATCTTATAACTTTAAATTATGACATCAAGTACGTTCAGTAGGTTACAAAATTTCTGTTGCTGAAAATAATAATTTCATTGCTGATCACATTAATAACAAACAAACCATTTTTGAGAAAAGGGATCAAAAAGACAAAATTTGACATGTTTGTATTAACCATCAACAAAGCTAAAAAGCCATTTGATCCATCAAATCAACTAGGCGTTGCACATATGACTTATGCTACATTTAACACGATACACTGTTACCGACAATAGTTACAATAAAACACTTAACAATTGAATTCACCAAAACAAAAAAAACAGTCTTAGTTTTAATTCTTAATACTAAAGCAATTTTTTTAGTGGGGCCAATGAGTGGACCTCACTCTGAGACAATGCGAGCGAGCGAGCCAAACTGCGCTAAGCACAAAGAGCTGCAAGCGCGCAGGTCACTTTGCGAGACCATTGCTGTCGACACCATTGGGCTGGTAGAGCAGTTCGACGGTGATGCTCTGTTGCGAGTGCGAGCTGGGGAGGACACACTCTTCGCTTGGCTTTGGCTGGCGCTGGGACAGGTGGCGCTCCACCCACTTGAGCAGGGCGAGGACCGCGTCTGTGCTAGGCAGGCGGTGCTTCGCCGCCGTGTGCGTGATGTGCGAGGACGTGATCCTGAACGTTGCTGCCATTCCCTTCAGTGCCTGCACACCACACCCAACACATCACAGATCTCCCAACATTACATGCAGGGACCAGGAGGCCCAGCACTTTGCTGGTTGACCTCCAACAGCAACAACCTGGGTTGAATTTCTGACCAATTTGTGAATGCCGGGAAACTTGGTGAATATTGCCGGTGGCGTGCAGGTTCTCTCATGAGTCCCAGATTTCCCTACCAGATACATATCACTTCAAAGAGTGTTAACTCCACCATGTGGTGCACCTACGACAATATGGCAATAATGATTACCTTTTCATCATTATTACCGTTCCTGTTGTCAACATCATTGTCAATGCCAACACTTCCAACAACAAACGCCACCAACACCCCGTCAACATGATCACCAATCATCTTTATCAACACTGCACATGGCAAGATGCAGTAAAAGCAAAAAACCATTATTTACTGTCATAAACAGAGCCTAACCAGCATGTCAATCTAATGGGTGTGGGACAACCGCACTGGTATACGACTGCAAGGGAAATAGAAAACCACCAATAGAAAACACGCTTCTCCACAGATGGCCAGGAACAAAGCCANGGTATACGACTGCAAGGGAAATAGAAAACCACCAATAGAAAACACGCTTCTCCACAGATGGCCAGGAACAAAGCCACAAACTTGATGATAAGGGGCAAAAAAAAAAGTGCACATAAAGATAGGAAATACATTCGAAGGCACTGGATATTTAACATCCCAAAAAACCTGCTGTCCGATGGCAACTTCCACCACATTTCCTTTGCAAAAATTTTTTTAGAAGACAATGTTGCAAAATGAGACCAGGTCATCTTTGTGAGAAAGCATTAATAGTCATCCTATTACATTTTTTAAATGACAGAAAGCACAACCTCTCTTACTCTCTCTCTTCCCTTCTCCCTCTCTCTATATATGNGTATACGACTGCAAGGGAAATAGAAAACCACCAATAGAAAACACGCTTCTCCACAGATGGCCAGGAACAAAGCCATAACACTTGATGATAAGGGGCAAAAAAAAAAGTGCACATAAAGATAGGAAATACATTCGAAGGCACTGGATATTTAACATCCCAAAAAACCTGCTGTCCGATGGCAACTTCCACCACATTTCCTTTGCAAAATTTTTTTTAGAAGACAATGTTGCAAAATGAGACCAGGTCATCTTTGTGAGAAAGCATTAATGGTCATACTATTACATTTTTTAAATGACAGAAAGCACAACCTCTCTTACTCTCTCTCTTCCCTTCTCCCTCTCTCTATATATGNCTATTACATTTTTTAAATGACAGAAAGCACAACCTCTCTTACTCTCTCTCTTCCCTTCTCCCTCTCTCTATATATGCACGCACATGCACACACACATATCAAACAAACACATTTTCCACAAGGATGTGAAGTTGCTTAAGTTTTGCTGACTGGGCTAGCTTCTTCAGGCAGCCAGTGATGGCAATTTGTAGTCTTTTGAGTGGTGGTTGGCAATCAGTGAAGCTATGTAGCAGCTGGAAGGCAAACTAGGGTGTGGTGGTAAATCTGAAATACGGCAGAGGGATTATTTTATATTTAGGTCAGGATTTGGTGATGTATTGGTGGGCCAGTTGCCAGTGTCACACTTCTGCACTATTATTTGAAGGAGGTAAGGCCCTCACCACTCTGGTATTTGTAACAAGCATAACTGGTGGCTCAGTAACCTATTCCCACCATAATTTTCAACCTCCTACATGGCTCTTGGATGTTCCATGATGCCACATCACCATCTAGAGGTGACAGCCAACTAAAGAAAATTTAAAAATATGGCAGGCCAAGTTAATTTTGAATATCTTTTTATTAAGCATTCATTTATAGTCTCCAATTAGACTTATTTCTGGGAAGATTAAACTTACATTTAAATTACACCTAAAGATGGCATACCACTCGCACCCAGAGTTGGACTTGAACCCACAACCTTCCCACTGGGAATTGGGGGNTTACACCTAAAGATGGCATACCACTCGCACCCAGAGTTGGACTTGAACCCACAACCTTCCCACTGGGAATTGGGGGGTTTACGTCCCTGTCCCATTGACAGCTACCCTTGTTTTATCTATGCAACAAAGATTAAGTTATTAATGGTGGNGGGGGTTTACGTCCCTGTCCCATTGACAGCTACCCTTGTTTTATCTATGCAACAAAGATTAAGTTATTAATGGTGGATACAAAATTTCAAATACAGTGAAACTCTTAAGAAATTTCTGAAAAGGACTGACAAATTTAGGCTTATTAAGGAGGAAAACTTCTTAATCAGGTTAAATTAGTACCTTGATGTTTATAGACCATGTGCAAAATTATGTAAACTTATGAAGCAGGAAAACTTTTTAAATGGTAACAGCTGAAAAGTGTTTCCACATTAAATTTTTATCTCAACATNAAACTTATGAAGCAGGAAAACTTTTTAAATGGTAACAGCTGAAAAGTGTTTCCACATTAAATTTTTATCTCAACATTTTGTATAAATGCAAATTTCATGCGCTAATGCAATTTTTTGCATCCTGCACGTAATTAACTGTGTCAAATTTATTGTATGCATTTAGAACTGTGTAGAGGTTTTTACATAAATTTGTTAAAAAACAAATTTTCCAAATAGCACGGCATGGGCCATAAGACTGTCCTATTCTGACTTTGGTTCATTCATAACCAATCTCTATATTTGATGAATAATATTTGAATGCACAATTTTTTGTTTTTATAAAAAGATTTAATGTTGCATAAACAAGCAAAATAATTGGGAGAAAAACCATACCTCCATCGCATCCTCATCTGTATCATCGTCTCCAACGTAGACAATACGTATCCGCTCTATCCAGTCCACGCCGAACACAGTGCGGAGGATGTAATGTGACGCACGTCCCTTATTCCACTCAATTGGCGGCTTCACCTCCAGAGCTGCACGTGCCTTTCCAATGTGGAAGCCAGCAGCTTTGATGATCTTCCCAGCTTCGGCAAGAATGTTCTGCCGCAGCTTAGGCGGTGTCTCACGATAATGGAAGGTAAGTATTGCGCCTTTGTTCTCGACCCACGCACCGTCTCTACACACCTGCAAACATTTCCAACATAATAAATATTTTCTGTCGCCAAGATTCATGCTTTACATGTAATCAGAGAATATAGTCCACAACGAGAGATTTGAAATCATGGCACCTTTATATTGTACCATCAATTTGGGTATGCAGTTTACGGTGAGATAGTATTTACAACTGGTATATCCACTAGCACATGCATACATTTACACGATTTGAAAGAGTCCTGCATTCAGCTGGATAAAAATGTCAGCTGGTAAGCAGAAAATGGTTACTGTTTAATTTATGTGGTAAACACAGTTCAAACATGCTAGTCTTAACTGTATGATTTGCATTGTCTCACAATTGGAATGGCTGCTGTATCTGGCAATGTTGTTACTTAAACCTTTGTTGTGGTCTTTTAAATTTTGCTCTGCAGTAATTGCGTAATGGACTGTAGCACTATCATTTTATCTTGTGTACAACCCATGTTTTGGACACACA
>NQII01016087.1:0-15903 GCA_002778355.1 Clitarchus hookeri
GACGAAACAACCACGTCATTTATGAATTGCATGATCAAGGTCCTGTGTCAGAATATATCTTTGTGGAATTTCATGCATCAAGCTGAGGGCAAGATGAACTCATCTGTAGTTCAGTGATAAGAGGGTATGAATGATGTAAAGGCGATTGTGAAATGTGTCTTTCTTATTTTGCTCGGGGTACTCCCTTCTTCCCGGTAGGTACTACCTAAGTATCTCACTCACAAATTCTTTATAATACTGATTCAGGGACGATGGGCACATGGTCTGACCTTGAAAGCCTTCATTCATGTGCTCGCACCCCTTTTCTGAATTTATTAGCTTATTAAAGTCATATTGCGTGACAACTGTTTCGTACGAGTCGTTAGCAACATCCCTCCTTTATCTGTATTTTTAACGCAAGTAGATTTAACTAGGTTATTTAATAAATATTATAAATAATACACCCAATTCAAAAAAATTATTTAGCAAATAAAAAGCACTTGAATGATAACGGAAGTTTAAAACGCTTGTGATGTATGATATGTTAAGGAAACAGTTACACATGGCGTGAAAAATAAGTTTTAAAGAAAAAATAAAATAGTTAAATGAATTTTAAACTTATATATTTTTTTTTGTACAAATTTTATAATGGAACAATATTAATACGTTACAATACAGCTCAAAATAATTGCTTATGCTATTAGAGTGCTGTGAAGAATACTTTATGAAAATTTGTTATGTGGTTCGACAGTTTTCCAATTTTAACTTTAATGAAAAAAAAAAAAAAGGTAAAAATAGCTAGAAACTAAACACTTACCGCAAGTTAGCCAAGTTTCAGATTTAAAACAAATTGTAACATTTCATTATTGTGATTTCAGTAAACACGCTGAAGCCAAAATTTGTGTTAACATGTTTTGAAAACTGTACGGATAAAAATTTTAGGTTAAAATTCTTAATTTACACAAAAAAAAAAAAATAACAAAAGTTTTGGTATTTTTATGAAGTTATAATATATATGTCACGAAACCATAAAATGCCCCAGGAATAGGGGCCACTGTGAGGCATTGGGTAGAGTACGTGCCTCCTACAAAGACGAACCGGGTTCGATTCCCGACGGGGTCACTCCCAGATTTTCGCACGTGGGGATCGCGCCGGACTATGCCGCTGGTCGGCGGGTTTCCTCGGGGATCTCCCGGTTCCCCGAAATTGCATTATTGTGCCATCCCATTTACTCACCTCGCTTCACCCTCACGGGCTGTCAAGACATTGATGTTAAGAGCCACCTAAAATCACCTCAACCCAGTCAGGGCTTTATTTGTCTCTTTTGCAGATATTCTAGTAATTACTGACAATGTAAGATTATAGATGATTTACATTTTACGATGTATTTTAATTTTTTTGTTCGTAATTTTAATTGATTTTTTCTTTTTTCATTGAAAAATTCAAGAACGTATTTATATTTTATCTGTACGTTCCTGCCTTTTTGCAAGCAGATGTCCGGGGAGGGCGGCATCGAGTACTCGCGCGTCAAGTTCTCGTACCCCACGCGGCCCGGCGTGCCGGTCCTTCAAGGCCTGGACCTGCTCATCCAGCCGGGCAAGTCCGTGGCCTTGGTCGGCCCCAGCGGCTGCGGCAAGTCCACCTGCATACAGCTGCTGCAGCGCTTCTACGACCCCTCCACCGGCACAGTCGTGAGTACCGAGGGCCGCTCCTCCAAGCCCTGCTTGGCATCTGCTTTCACGTCTCAGTCCGCAATCTTCTGCCGCACGTCGACTAACGCTGCCGACATCTCCTGCTCGCTTTCCCCACGCCTCGTCCAAGCGAAACTGCGGGATCGTCAGGAATTCCAAGGGGTTTTCTTACATGCTAATTCATCCTCTGTTTTGTATAACTAGGGGCAGTGATATTTCGCGAAAAGATTTCGAGACAAGATACAGTCCAAAGCACTGTAGGGTCATCCAGCTTCTCTGATTGGCTAGACAATTTTCTGGCCCGTGTTAACAGTTTGCGCACGAATCACGAAGGTTCAGTGTCGGAGCTACCTAGACCTGCGTGGCTTGGCCAAAGACGGACACGGCACCAGCAGCCAATGGAAGTATAACAACAGCTGAGGTGTGTATATAGTGTTTAAGTCTACTGTGTGCTCCGATTTTTACGCGAAAAGTCACTGGCCATATGTATAACACAAGAAACACTAATGCCGATCTCCCTTCAGTTTAAACGTTACACTTGTAACACTCCGTAAAGTGCTAAGTACTATTTTTTTTAAAATTAATTTACTATCATCTTGGGGCCGCGGAGGCTCAGAGGTTAGCCTGCTCACCTCCGAACAAGGTGAACCCGGGTTCAATCCCCGGCCGGACCACTCCCGCGTTTTCGCACGTGGGAATCGTGCCGGACGATGCCGCTGGTTGGCGGGTTTTCTCGGGGATTTCCCAACCCCCCTTCATTCCCGCGCTGCCCCGTACACACACCTCGCTCACCCTCGTCGGCTCTCAAGACCTCGCTGTTAAGAGCCGCCCAAATGTCTTAATTCACTCGCTTACTATCATCTTAGGAGCCTGCATGCCAACTGTTTCCTCCTTGACGTGATGTTTTCTATGGAGAGCGACACGATGGTACGAGTCAAGAAGCTTTGAAGAGAACCGTTTCAAAGGTTTTGTATAATGAATTGTGGTTTACTGTACGGCGATATTCATTCCGGTATAGCGAACCAAGCTCGTGGTAACCTTGTCTTGCCTAAATTCAAGAAATGGCTACCGAACTGAGCGGTAATTTTTTTTTCAAATATTTGTTTAAAAAGTGCTTACCTTACCGGAGACAGCCTGCAGTAACTCGCACAAAGCGGTCGAGTTGAGCTGACCAGGAACTGGTGTCTAGCTACTAATGGAATCGAGCATCTGAGCTCCAGTTGCAAACTGGAATGGTCGAGTTGGCCAGGCGAGCTACTCAACACTTTTCAACCACGCTCAATAGAAAACGTTAGCATGCGGGTTTACGCTATCGTTATTTTCAAGAAACCGCTGATACACAATACAAACGTAAAGTTAAGAGTTCTGACAACTGAAAATCTATTCTGCAACCTTCGTAAAAATATTTATTTTGTATTGTAAATCATTATGCATTTCATGTTCTTGTTTTAAAAATAATCTTAGGTATTTATAATATAATATAATTTCAAACAAAAATACTTGTTTGTTTTCTAAATATAGATTCGTATGTTTTCTCTTTAATATTCGTTTGATTTTTCTTTGATTTGGGCAAGACAAGATTACCACGAGCTCGATTCGCTATACCGAAATGAATATCTCCTTGCAGTAAACAGCAATTCATTCCACAGAACCTTTGAAATAGTTCTCGGCAAGTATCCATAGGAAGCAACACATCGAGAAGGAATCTTAAAGTCAAAACGTAAAGTCGAATACTAAAGTTTTCAATTTCGTAACGGCCTATGATCTACTCAGGTCTAGAACGAAAGGAGATTCCTCATGGGAGAGTTTCGCGCAGGTGAAATTTCCGCTTCATGGTGCTCTGCTGTTCCAACATGTTCACTTGGAAAAGCTCCGTCAGCCCAGCTTTCCAAACTCAGCGCAGATGAGCAGTCGTATAGTTGTCATTTAGAACTGTTTAGTATTCCTGAGCAGTATCTGTTTATGAATAGGATAAAAAAAGGTTGTTTTTTTCCGGCGAGTCCAAAAAGAAGCTTCCGTTCTTTATTTTCGTTTCAAACGTGTAATTTTTTTTCAAATGAAAAAAAAAAAAGTTAAAACGTGTATTTGAGAATTATTTTCTGGTAGGAAACTTCCGGAACAAGTTGCTCAACGTAACTTAAAGACATGCAGCACATCTTTGTCTTCATATTCACACGATAGAATGCCAAGGTCACCAGCTGATAACCTCGTGAGGCGAGTCCACGAGGAAACGACTGCACGCAACTTCAGTGTCTTGCGCATAGGGGCGACGAGGCGTGTGGTGCGCGTAGCTACGTCGCCCTTAGCACTCCGAGACTTCTAGTTTTCGGACGCGCAAAATATCTCCAGCCAGATGGCGACCTAAAGATGGCGGTAAATTAAGAAATTGGATTTATTTATTAGTAAAAGTTTGTGTTTGGCCCGAACTGAGGCATATGCTTACTCCAGCCAAAATATTAACTGTGCTTTGTAATTATTATTCATGCCCTCCAACGGCGTTTACAAATATGCTTGACGCTGTGCGTTTATAAACTTGTTTATTTTACAGAACAAAAAGGGTTGGAAATTTAAGAGCGATAAAATATAGTTATCTACAGAATAAATGTTTTGATTCTGTTGTAAGGTTTAAATAACGCGATTGTGTATTATTCCATGTTGCTAAATTCGGTTTTACGACGGAATATTAAACCACATGTCGGAGTTTTTATTTTCAAATTTCACTCCAGTGCGAAGAAAATAACATTTTTTTATGTAGGCTTGAACAAAAAAATAACAAATCGGAAGTTTACTATATTTATTTTGTGAAAATTGCAACTAAACCATTTGTTTATATACAAAACGGAGAAAGTGTGGAACATATCTAACATCAATGCTACCTGGCAGCGAAAAATTTTAGTTGCCAAACTGTCAGCACTGAGCTACCCAATATGAGTAGAATTAACCGTAGCAACTTAAGTTGGGTTGACAATTGAAAGCACAACAGTAGCCATAGAACATATGTGGTGTGCACAAGAATTGAGCGCTCCTTCGAACCTATTAATTCACAACGGCACATAACAGGTCGTGTGGATGAAAGGTGTTTACACAGTGCATAAAGGGAATGGCTACGCAGGCTATCCAGAAACGCAGTGCCCAAACTCTAGACATTGTTTCTTTGGACTAATAGTAACACAAAGATTCTATACACTTATATCAAGAAACGCCTTTTTATATCAAATAATTGTGTTCAAAGTTGCGGCGTACAACGCCTGGAGAACAAGGCTTGCGATCATGCATGTAGAACAAGTTGTATAAGTCGCAGGCGCATGGCACTAAATTATTACATACTGTTACATGGACGCCTGAGGGACGTATCTGAGTTCGTGAGGGATGGAGGTCTTAATATAATTAAAATAAATACATTTGATTTCTAATTTATTTACAGAGCTATTATTTACGGCATTAAATTATCTGTCCCCGCTATTATTCTTTTTATTTAACAGTGTGCGCAATATTTAATGTCTATTTCAACTCTAATTAACGCCCTTCTTAATCTCTGTTCGGTTACAGTCAATTATCTCATACTCATCATTAACACGTGTTCAGTCTATCTGTTGCCATAATTTGTAATGTATTTCACTCACGCATCTAGTCCAATAGTCCAGCCTCCCAGCCGCACTCTTCGCTGTTTGATACTCGCAGTCGCAGATTTACCCTCCGCTGCTCGTCTATCGCTCGGAACTCAGCCGCTCATCCATTCAACGAAAAATACTCGGCCCGGAGGCCTGTCACACTTTTATACCGGTCGCCCTGACCATCTGGGAGCTTCAACGCACCCCGAGTCACGCTGAGAGAATGAGGTCAGCAATACAGAGCATTCTTCAGACGAACGTAGAAATCTTATCCGCTGAAGGCCAGGAGCGGCGAGCCGACAAAGGGTAATCGCGGCAGAATGCCCCCATAACTCAGAATGCTGGTAGGATTATCGCTCGACTGTCATTCAAACATCCGTTAGTGACTTGCCACCCCACTACCATATCACTACTCTGTCGTTCTCTTCCACCCGCTCGCGCGGGGTGGGCCAAGGTCAGCGGCGCAGACCGGTGACACGTAACAATACGCAGCGTCGTGCACTCGCTTGCTATGCAACTTGTTATCCACGCCTTGTTCTCCAGATGTCGTACACCACAACTTTGAACACAACCATTCATTATAAAAATACATTTTGGATCTAAGCATTAAGGGCTTTTGTGTTACTATTGGTCCAAAGAAACTGTGCCTAGAGCTTGGGCACTGAGTTTCCATAAATTCTGTATTTAATTTCATATGCAGAAGCATGGTGCAGCAGTCAATCAGAGCATACTATATGGTTTTTGACGAATTGGTTTATTTAGCTGCAAAAAAAAAAAGAGTAACATACTAATTCAACAGAAACGGACCAGAATTTACAGCAATACATACATTTAGAGGAAAGAACAGGCGACAGTGTACCAACACAATATCTCACTAAACATGGTACTACGTAATTTTTATATATGTCAAGACACCCAAAACGTTAAAATGATTACTTACACCGCCACGTGACGTATGCTTCGTTGCAAAATTACATTAGATAGAACCAATGCATAGGTATTCAATTGTGAATCAGTTCCGCACAAGGTTCTTGATCGTGTGCAATGTTCTACTGTTATGTCCTATGCTCTGTTCATATATATTTCTTGACTGTGAACCCTTCATAAGGTTCATTCCACTAAAGTTGGGAAACTCAATGCTCAATTCGGTAACTAAAAATTTTCGCCGCCATGTAGCACTGCTACTGCATGTCTGCCAGATTTCCTCTGTTTTGTAAGAAAACAAATGGGATGTTTGCAATTTTCATAAAAAAATATAACTGTTAAAAATTTACAATTTTTATTTTGGTAGGATGTACATTAACAATAAATGTTTTTCTTCGCATTAGAGTGCAAATTTAATGAAATAAATACACATTATGTTTAATATGCTGTCGTATGACTGGATCTAGCAAAGTTTTGGCTTACACAATACACTTTCTCAAAGTGTGGAAACTGAGTCGAAATATACTTCTTGAATCCCGTGATATTTATTTCGTCCTGGAATTCGTATCTTTTCCCACTAAAATTGGTTTGTTTATGAACGCTTAATGCCAAATACATTTGTATATGCATTGTTTACTCTTGTAAACACGATTGTAGGAGGTGAATAATACGTAGTTACAGAAGAAAAATAATAATGAATGATTTGGTTGGGACAAGTATACATAACACGGGCCAAACACAAACTTTTAAATACAAATAAATATAATTCCTCCATGTATCACCAGCTTAAAAGCGACCTTTCAGAACACCAGCGCACCTAGGGGCGGAAATTTTCCCTATGCCAAACTCTCCCCTAAGGAATCTCGATTTGATATCAACCTGAGTAGAATAAACCTTAGCCATAACATTCTCTTAGGTTCTGCTCACGATGCAAAACGTGTACGCAGTGAAAGAGACGTTCAGGTGTTCTTTAAGACACGGTTCATTGCCATCGTGTACGTGTTGTGTAGGAAACATTCTCGACATGTAGACATGTACGAAATGGGAGGTATTTTATGTCGCGTCGTGTGCATAAGGCATATACACTGAAGAGCCAAAAAAACTGGCACACCTGCCTAATATCGTGTAGGGCCCCCCGAGCACGCAGAAGTGCCGCAAGACGAAGTGGCATGGACTTGACTAATGTCTGAAGGTATGCAGGAGGCAATTCACACCATGAATCCTGCAGGTCAGTCCACAAATCCAATCTGCGCGAATTTAAGAACGGGAGGGTTGCAAGTCTGTCACGTTTAATGATTCTCGTCAGTCGTCGTTTGTCCCGTTATTTCACAATCTTTTTCCGGCCGCAGCGATGTCGAAGATGTGATGTTTTACCGGATTCCCGATATTCACGGTACACTCGTGAAATGGTCGTACGCGAACATCGAAATGTTATCGCTACCTCGGAGATGCTATATCCCATCTCTCATGCGCTGACTATAACACCACGTTAAAACTCACTTAAATCTTGATAATCTGCCATTGTAGCAGCAGTAACCGATCTAGCTGCCGACCGCATCGCGTTACTCTGATTGGTTCCATACCTCTGTTATTTGCATACGCACTCCTATACCAGTTTTTTTGGCTCTTCAGTGTACAATGGCAGGAGGACAGAAGAATAAGACGTGACCTATTTCTATTTACTTTAAAGGTTTTTAATTGGAAAAAGTACATACGTATTTATTCTTCTTTAAAATTTTATAAATAAATGGTAACAATATATTTTTATTCGGTAAACTACGACTTTATCAAAATCAATCAGACTTGAGGATTGTCTTTTTGCAATGCCTCGATTGCCCTAGCGAACGTCCTTCATGTGCAACTAATCGCTAGGGTCACCTATTTTTTCGCGAAAATATCCACGCGAAGGCTAGAGTCCAATCTCCTTGGGTATAAGTACAGTTTTCCTTCTGCTGTTGGCCGCGTGTCTTTGTCGGGAGACAGTTCCTTACCTGACTGGGCCAATCAGAACCACGCAACTCCGACACCGTGTGTCCGTGATTCGCGGGCAGACACTTGCAAAGCCGCGACAGTTGAAGTAAACCAATCACGAACGTGGATCCGAGCTCACGTATTTTGGAGCGCAAGTAGCACTGTAGTCTTTTCGCGAAAAAACAGACGACTTTACTAATCACATACGGGGAAAACGTTTGAAGTTATACTTCTTTTGGCGCGTTGAGGGTAAAAGTTTAGTGTGCAACGGAAGTTGCGCGCGCACAGTGTAACGAAATTCGACGGTGAACGTGGCGTCCAGTGTTACAAGTTACAAGTCTCATTTGTCGTCAGTATTGCGAGACGATCGATCCCATGACATCGTCGTCAGACGGCGGTGGTAACCGTGTAGGCTCCGTTAGTTTTGTAACAAAGTGTTTTTGAAGTTATACTTCTTTTGTATAATAAAATTCTGAAAGTGTTTTCAAGTATTTGAGGTTAATTTTTGTAAGTACCTAATTATGTTCATTGATAAAAACTTTATTAATTGAATTTAACGTCTTTATTCGGCCATCTTATCGTTTTACTACTTACATAAATTATTTTCATACGTGATACAATTTTATTTTAGTCACGCCAATCAAGTATAACTTCTAACGTAGGTACGTAAGTACACGCACGAATGTTTCTTTTTTTGTTAGGTGTACGTTTGAGTGTTCTGTTCCCCTCGCGGCTAGCGGAGGTCTGTAGTGAAACGTAGTGAATGTTGCCCGCAGTCGGTGAACCACACCGACGTGCAGGACGTACCCCTGAGGAGGCTGAGGTCCCAGCTGGGGCTGGTGTCCCAGGAGCCCACCTTGTTCGACCGCACCATAGCCGAGAACATCGCCTACGGGGACAACCTCCGCGCCGTGCCCGTCGAGGACGTCATCGAGGCGGCGAAGAAGGCCAACATCCACAACTTCATCACGTCGCTGCCTCAGGTACCCACCACACGATGTTCCCGCGTGAGTGCAGAACCTGTCTCCCTCGCCTTTCCAAGCCCACCGAGTGTAATCCAGTCGTGGTTACTTCCGTCTTTTCTGAAGCCCTGCTGAAGTTACATTCCAGGGTATTCCATCCGCCTCATGAGAACTAAGCCTAGGAAATCACACCAAAGGGACAACGCACCGCATTCGTGCGCACTAAGTTTAGTAATGTTTTGCATTAGAACTTATTTCATACTAAACATTACCAGAGCACCTATTTCCTCGCTATTTTTATTCGCATTAATTAAAAATTGTATTTTTTATATAAAATATAAATAACCAATTTAACCAAAGGTAGGATATTTTTATGTTAACATAAGTATAAATCTCTTGCGACACAATACATAGTTAGGAAACAACCAAAAACCCCATACGTGGGGTGATTTTTTTAAAACTTTAATTCAAAAAGTTTGAAGAAACCGTGAATTGACTATAGTTAAACTTAATTTGTAAGACCCACGATCTATTACTGGTAATCCCATTCGTACTAACTTGTCCTTGGCAGTGGTCTCTTAAAGCAACATCACAACTATATTAATTTCGGTTTTCAAGTGAAAATTAGTATAATTATATTGTAATTAGTAGACAAATTAATATAATTTTTTGTAATACATTTCAATGTTAGATTACTCGCGGGAAGGGAAGTTCTCGCTGCTGGGGTGGAATTGCGATGGTACCCCAAGGCATGTTGTCCTTGGCGCTACAGTTGCGCAACCCTGGGAGACACTTCCTTAACTCCAACAGATCCACATAAATCCTGAATGAATGAATTATTTTATAAATCGTAGTTATTTTTGTATTACAGTAAAAATGTATCAGCGTGCGTTGAGTTCTGGTGAAGATGTGGAATCGCGCAGAAATTTACGTTTAACAACTCACAATGCTGCAGTTATCCTGAAGTACGCTTACAAACTTACATAACTAGACTACAAACAGGTTTAATCCAGTCATTGAGATAGTTTTAATTCATGTCCCTGCAGAGAATCGAACTCACGCCAACTGTTTGTAATATTTTATCTACTGTGCTGTTATGCAGGTAATTTAAGAACAAAGAGTGGGCTGTAGAATTTATTTTCTTTCGCATAGGCTTAGTAACGAAGAAATAAATATCTAGTTTAAACTCAATGCCTGATAATTCATGCTAACCATAAAATCCTATAAAATTATCAACCCATTATGTGAAAACTACTCACAACTATTCGACAAACTTCACGTAAAATTTTGTCCCTTTTTATATATACATTTCGTACACTTTCATCCCCCTCTATCTCTTCAAACAAAAAAACTTTTTTCATCTCACTTTTCACATTGCAATTTTTCCAGAATTTTGCGCAAACGTTTAGTACATATTTTTTCCTTAAATTGCCTTACATTTTTTCTAAAATAAAACCAGTTGGTAATGGCAAAGAAGAAACTGTGCGCCAATCCCCAAAATATGAAACAGTTTGAATGAGCGGTTTCAGAGAGGATTTTCGCCCACTTCCAGCGCAATTTCCTCCTCGCCGACAATTCTTCTAGGGCTGGGTCAGGGAACATGTTACACCCCCAGTCTTCGGCCGGCACTACACGCAGTCCAGATGCATGGAGCTCTCCAGACGTAAACTGTTTATAACCTCCTTGCGTCGCTCCCTGATTTCCGCACGTGGGAATCGTGCCGGACTATGCCCTTGGTCGGCAGGTTTTCTCGGGAGCAGCAGCGTGTGATGAACTGTTGCGATGCAAGCTGGAGTTAGCTCTGTGCTGTATCCTGTTGCCTTGCTGGTTTACACTTCCACCACTAACAAGTAGTTCAGCAGGTGAGGCCACAGGACGTGTGCAAGGGGTCCCTTGCCTGCTCGTCGTGAATGGTCGAAATACAATAGAGATTTCCCTAGGCTCCACAAGTGGTGATTGGTTCCTGCTGCGTGCACCGAGAATGTACAGCAGCGAGCAAGCACCAGCTCGCCTTGCAATAGTTCCACCACACGCCACTGCTCGGGAATCTCCTGCCCCCCTCCCGGGCTCTACATTCTGGTGCTGCTCGATTACCACCCGCTGTAGTTTCACCATCGTCGGCTCTCAAGACCTTGTTGTTAGAGTCACCCAGATCTCTACACTCCGCGCTGGATGGCGGGTCGGCTGAGGGAGCTTGTGTGTCCCGGCAGGGCTACGAGACGAGGCTGGGGGCGAAAGGAACGCATCTGTCCGGTGGCCAGAAGCAGAGGATCGCCATCGCCAGGGCGCTGGTTCGCAATCCGCGGATACTCCTGCTGGACGAGGCCACCTCCGCCCTCGACACGCACAGCCAGAAGGTAAGGCTCACACACACACACGCACCATACCTAGAGGTAATGTTACTTCTACTGCAGCTTGGGAAGATCAACGATAAAAAGTTTTGCAAAGGGAAAATTTTCGCCACTTGGTAAGCGCTAGTGTTGGCGAGGTACCAGATTTTCTCTGTTTTCTAAGTTGAAAAACAGGATAACTGCAATAACCATTTATCAAATACAAAATAACTTCGTAACTAAGTATAAAATCTTTCTCTTTAATTATTCACGTAGCTTAAACTTTTAATTCAAAGTTGCTTTTCGGAATGATGCGCACCTAGCGGCGGAAATTTTCCCTATTCCAAACTTTCCCATAATAAATTACGTTATGTTCCTAACCTGAGTAGAATATACCTTAATAGAAGTACGTAAACTTCACGAATTCATTTGGCAATAGCCTATATTTCTCAGTGCTTTGCACTCTCCGGACGCTGTTGTTTATTCATTGGCTGTGCCGCGGCTCGATTAGTATTTTTGTAGACTGTGCACGGTTAATTGTGCTTTTTTCAAGTCAACCTTTGAAAAATGTTACTGTTCCTACCTGCATGCATTTTAACGGGCACACTGAGTGAGAAGCAGTCTGGAAAGTTGGTAATGGCGGAGGGAAAGTAATTCCGCGTCTTACCGCTGAATTAAAAGTGTTGATGTAAACCTTCCTGAATACTGAAAGGATTTATTTCGCTTTCTGTTTTTTAAAATGCGTATCAGCCTGAGATTTACAAATATCTGTAGAAATATTTACTTCTCTAATATCGCCATAGTTTCACTTGGCTGTCGGACGAATAAAGAGACAAACCCCATGGCAATGCTAATTTTGTATGTGGCAGAAGAATACAACAGGAGGAGAAAAGTAGATCCTGAGTAGGTGCTTTCAAAAGTTCTAAATTTACCGTGAACAGTCTATACACAACTTAATTGCATGCGATACCGCCACATTATTTTTTTCCGGTGTAATATGGCTGAAGAGTTGCCCAGGGCATGTCAGAACTGCTACAGTCCAATAATTAAGGAACATTGAATTATAATTGATTGAAGTCTAGCCTGACACCGAAATAATTTCGAAAGTCACATACCTCTAGCCATACTGTCGCGTGGACAGAGTTTCTCCCACCGAGCGAGGAGGCGAAATGGTGGGGCCACTCCCCTGAATTTCGCATGTCAGTAACATAGCGGACGTTGCCGTTGGTTGGCGGGTTTCTCCTGTGTTTCCCTCTCCCCGGAAATCGCGTTTCGTCACTGCTCCATATCCACTTGGGGCCACGGTGGTGTCTAGTTAGAATATTCGAGACGAGTATTCCAATTAGACATGGATAGAATTTGAGGTTAGAACAGAGTTTACGTATTAAGCAAGTTCTTTGAGATGTTTGTACACTTACTCTAACCAATATTTTGTTAACTTAGAATAAATTAAATTTGGTAAAAGTATTTTATTCATATAAAAGGCATTGTCTTTTGAAAATTAATATGTGAACAAACACGTCCATCCCCGTTGACCACGTGACTTTGGCAGCTGTATTTGTGTGGGGTAGGTCAATCTAGGGTGCATGCTCAGAAGACAATCGGTTTACCTCTTCTTTGGTTTACGTATTTTACCAACTTGCCGACTTTCCCTTTTATGCTCACAAAACAAACATAAATTAAAATATATTCAGTGTCTGCAAGGTTAATTGGTTGGAAAGGGCTTATCAACGTCCCCCGGTGTTATGCCTGAAGGCCTATCAGGGGACGGCTTACAAACTAACTTATGACCTAACTTAAACTAACACCCATGCCTTATCTAGGATTCTGACCCAGGACCTCCTGCACCGCAGACCGGTGGCGCACCAGCCGACTGCGCCACGAGAAGTCCACCGCAGGGTTAAATACTACACTTGTTATACCACGTTTAGGCAGAGGACTGTTTTCCCTACATCACTGCGAAATTTAGCGGAAACTGAACTGCCAGTATGTCCCGCAAAACTCACGGAGTTGGTGGCAGGGACATTAAATTTTCCAAAGGTTGATTTCAAAATTGCTCAGTTATTCTTGAACATTCTGTAATGATGAGTTTAATATTCACAAAATATTGCATCAACCTAATACTTATGACGTACACCGGAGAACCGACAGAGTGTTATTGAGCGTGCTGGTTACAATGTGATTTAGCGAGTCGAGTGCGTTGTTGGGTTTTCCTTAAGTATTAAAAGAAGTATCAATATTTTATATCTTAAGGAAGAGTTTTGTAGCAGTGGCGAATATCATGGTATTGTAAAAGTGTCTAGTAGGTAACTGGTATTTAATGTTATGAGCAATCATTAGAAATATCTAAACGGCAAATGTGTAAGAATGGTCAAGATTATACATATTAGTAAATATGAGAGTTTACAACTGACAATGTTGGCCTTGAAGAATAAAATAACTGATTGCTGATTGTTGGGGCATGTGAAGTTAGGTGGTTGGTTATCAAGATAATGCAAGGAGAAAGCCTTGTTCGTAGCGGCTTCGGTGTACTTTGTTGCGCGCGCCAGTGTCGCCCTTATCGCTTCCTTGCTTCTGGGTCTCAAAAGCGGGAAATATATTGAGGTATACGAACCTAATGCAAATAAGAGGTCAAAAAAACCCAGAAGAAAACAATGTACCATATCTGTGAAAGTCAAGAAATAAAACAATAAAAAATAAATATATGTGTAACGGTGGAATGTGTTTCCAATAATGCTATCTGAAAGCAATATTTTTTTCAAACAACTTAAAAAATACTGTTTTATAATTTGTATAGTAAGAACTATATCTTACTGGTCAGTCACCAACTCTCTGTTTTTAATTAATATCTATTGCGAAATAAAAATCTTAATTATAAACAAAAGCTTATTTTACCAAAAAAAGGAAGAAAGAACTTTCCTGTTGACGGCAAAATGAAACTCTTCTTTTATATTATATGCCTAGGAAGCAATTAAACATGCCATACATGGGGTGATTTTTCGAAAGTTGGAATACAAATATTGTGAAGATAACGTGAGTGGACTATACGCAGGAAGTATTCCCAAAGCGAGGCTGGGTACTACGGCGTGTTGCAGGTGGTGCAGGGGGCACTGGATAAGGCGCAGGAAGGCCGCACGTGCATCACGATAGCGCACCGGCTGGTCACGGTGCAGCAGGCGGACGTGATCTGCGTGATCAGCCAGGGCGCGGTCGCCGAGGCGGGCTCGCACGCCGAGCTGTTGGCCCGCGGCGGCCTGTACAGCCAGATGGTGCGTCAAGCGGGCGTCGCCAAGTGACGTGCCCCGTCCTCTGTTCGCCTTCTTCGTCTACAAGCAACTGCTGCCTGCCTGCCTGTCTGTGTGTGTTTGTCAGCTGCGCTGCACAGCTAATATAGTCCTTGTTTAGTAGCGCACGCTCTCTTCATTTGTAGTTCTTTTACCCATCCTGAAGTTATGGTGTTGTGGCATAGTCGAGGGAGTTCACAGTGACTACGTTTTTTTCTACTTGCATATGATACCTTAACGGAAACTCGATCAAAATATGAAATTCACTGAAAAATAACTTTCTGCTACCTATAAAACATAAATATATACACATTTAAATATTACATCTTAAGCAGAACAAGTTTTTAAAATTTATGTGAAAACGTAATACTGTATGTTAGTTATACTAAAGTGTTCCTTGAAGTTATAGAAACGCCATGAAGCAACCTATCGGAAATTAGACAGCTTGCGGTTAATATTTAACTTATGGTTACTTTCACTTTGAATATTATGTCAAAGCTCAGCATATTAAAATTGAGGACATATTTCGCGTGCAAAGTTGCACTGAATTTAAAGCGTCACTATGACCTGACTGCATGCAACTATGCACACAGGTCTGCGATACCGACTCGGTGCCTAGACATTACAGTCTTACCAAAGACTGCGGTTCAATTTCACTGGTTCGACCTCCTCCTCGCATAAAACTGAAGAATTAGGGATCCAAACGTGTGAGAAAGCACAGTGCTAGATCNCACTGGTTCGACCTCCTCCTCGCATAAAACTGAAGAATTAGGGATCCAAACGTGTGAGAAAGCACAGTGCTAGATCCCTGGACTCGTATGCGAGAAGACGAGGGTTAGATCCCCTGTTTCGTCTTCCTGACTTGGGTTTATCGTGGTTATCCANAGATGGTGCGTCAAGCGGGCGTCGCCAAGTGACGTGCCCGTCCTCTGTTCGCCTTCTTCGTCTACAAGCAACTGCTGCCTGCCTGCCTGTCTGTGTGTGTTTGTCAGCTGCGCTGCACAGCTAATATAGTCCTTGTTTAGTAGCGCACGCTCTCTTCATTTGTAGTTCTTTTACCCATCCTGAAGTTATGGTGTTGTGGCATAGTCGAGGGAGTTCACAGTGACTACGTTTTTTTCTACTTGCATATGATACCTTAACGGAAACTC
>NQII01016088.1:0-15013 GCA_002778355.1 Clitarchus hookeri
CAGCATGCTCTGCATGGTGTATGCACGATGCGCTGTCCCGCTAGGTCTCCAGACCTCAGCCCCGCCGGGCATGTGTGGGACACGAAGGGACGGCGCCTGACGTCCATCCAAGCCCTGGTAACGACCGTCGCCCAGCTACGACAAGCAGTACAGCGAGCGTCAACTGAGACATATTAGTAAAAATCTAATGTAAAAATTTGAATAGTTGCATTTTGTTTGAAGCAACTGAATTTTCTGTTTGATATGTAGTTGTTTCAACAATGTTATATTGTTGATAATAACTGACATACACTTTTGAATCAGTAATTTCAGTTGTTTAACAAAACCAAATAAATTTGGGGTTATTTGGCTTGGATACTAGGAATTTATTTTAAGCTAACCATTTTGTTAAATNTAACAAAACCAAATAAATTTGGGGTTATTTGGCTTGGATACTAGGAATTTATTTTAAGCTAACCATTTTGTTAAACCACATATGTCTGTGTTGAAACTACCATGTAATTTTAGTCTATATTAAAGAATAAAAAATTTTAACACAAGGAAAAATGCTTATCTTTTTATATTTTTTTAGCTACAATCAACCTGAGTATTGATAGTAAGTCGGCGTAACATAACTACAGGAAGTCGTAAATAAGTACAAGAGAAGCATTCACCCAGCATGTAGCTTTTGCAAGACAGGCGGGATAGTACCAATATTTAACTCCAGAGTGGGCGTAATTGCTTTGAAGCATTATGACACGTTAATGAAGTTAATCCATATTGACAATAGGAAAACGAAAATTAAAAGCAAAACTTAACATACCTTCAAAACTGGTTTTAGATTTTCGAAAGCCCACAAACAAAATTGCGTTCTTGTTTTTCGTTCTCCATGATGTTTAAAATCGTACTCGCTACCAATCAAGTTCGTCGTTCAATCTCACGTATCACAAATAGTTAAATTTACCATGTCAAAAGAGTTAGCCAGATAAGTAGTTGTATGTAATATATTTGAAAAAATACGGTACAGTCAGTAAAACATACACTGAGAGAAAAGCCGACACAATATATGTTTGTATATTGCCAAAAATATGTTTATTTGCGCCAACAAAATATTTTGTCCAGTACACAAAACTTGACAACCAATAAATTAACTTTGTTCCTACAACAAAATACATGAGTGAATCAACAATACATCTGTGTTTGTGCCGAAATAAATTAAACTGCCAACAAACTATTTGGTTGAATCGCCTATATATATTTGTTTGGTTACTCATTTGATTGGTTTCGTTTGAAAATACAGCTAGAGAGATTGTTTGTATTTTTGTGACAATTAGAATTGTATCAGTGTTTGTAAGTACATTTATTGACGCTTAATAAAGGAATGCTGTAAAACTTGAAATATTTCTTTGCGCTCGTTGTGCAGAATTTGAAATGTATTTATTTAAAAGCATATTAATTTCACTTGTAGGCACTTTAGTCAAGGTTGCTGAGGCAAAGCGCTTGGTCACAGCTGCTGTAGGTTCGATTCCCGATCTTGCCGCAAACGGTTTTTTTTATATTAAATGAAACTTTCTGATGTACGTCGAGCAAAACATATCTTTAGTGCCTAAACCAAATTTAGGTTTGTGTCAACAAAATAAGAATAACAGAACAATTTGGTTTCAACAACAAAATATTTAATTTTCTGTATATAAAAAATTAATTTGGTTGGGCCAAAAAAAATTTGTTTCATTCAACAAAACCTTTTCCTCGACGTGTGTTTCATTTAAATAGATATATCAACAAAATTATTTCGTCAAACTATAAAATCGCAATAGTTACTTTGAAGCCCATATTTGGCTTCAAAATGAAAGTAAAGTTTATTTATTTAATGGCTTGTTCAGACAAATTCTGGAATACCGCACTCCAGAGAAACATTCAGTGTTTTGTCGACAGGTTACATGCCAGAATTGCTGCACGTGTCACCGTTCTGGGTGGCTACCCTCCTTATTAAGGTATCTGCTGTATGCATTACATTTAATATTCTGGATGTCCCGCGGACTTGTATGCTCAGTCTCACACACCACATCCTTTTTCCCTTGTTCTTGTGTACCAACTTTGGGGTAGCTACGTGTATTTTTGCGGAGTGTTTTCAAATGCATTTCCACTAGGGTAGTTTGGCAACTAAAACATTTTCGCTGCCAGGCAGGTAACTTTGATGTTGCACGTGTACCGGAATTTCTCAGTTTTGCGAGTAAACAAATGGGACATTTGCAATTTTCATAAAATAAATATAATCTATTAAAATTATAAGCCTAATATTCGTTTTGAGTTATAACATACGCAAATATTGACTTTAATTTTCTCACTAGAATGTGAAAGCAACTAAATGTGTTCTCATGATAATTAATATTCGGTCGTAAACCTGGATTCAGTAAAATGTTGTATTGCACAATTACTTTAATCAAATGTGACAACATAACCGAGAAATTCTTCCTGACAACAGTTATGTATTTCACTATTAAATTCGTAACATTTTTTCACTAAAATAAGCATCTTTACGAATGCTCAATGTCGAACACAATCAAAGTTTTACTGTTTGCTCTTGTAAATAAAACTGTAAGGCATGAATAATTGTTTACAGAACAAAGTAAATACTTGATATTTTTACACGGGCAAGTAACTATTACAATTCGAGTCAAACGTGAAATTTTACTCACAAACAAGTAGAGTGAGTGAATGAGTAAGTGATTGAGTGAAGAGATTTAGGAGGCTCTAAACATCGAGGTCTTGAGAGCCGATGAAGGTGAAGTGAGGTGAGTATGAAGCAGCGCCGGAATGAAATAGCAGGGGAAACGGGAGATCCCCGAGAAAACCTGCTAACAAGCAGCTTCGCACGGCACGATTCGCACATCTAAAAATTCAGGAATGATCCCGTCGGGAATCGAGCCCGGTTCGCCCAGGTGGGAGCTAAGTAGGCTAACCGCTACACCACCGCGGCCCTATCTGACAAGTAGAATTTCTCAATTTACTGCCAACTTAAAAGCTACCTATTTGAAACACCAGCGCACCTTGCAGCGGGAAATTTAAATGTGTCAAACTCTCCCACAAACAATTTCATTTTGTTCCTAACCAGAGTATATTAAACCTTAACATAGTGAGGAGGAGTGATGCTGCCAGAAAACTATCCATAGTGATGTTCTCAATATGCACACCCGTGAGTGACCAGTGACCAGATAGTCCAGCAGTTCCCGCGTGCAATCAAGATGAAAAGAACGCATGCCACCTGCGCATTGAACTGTGCCGATATAAAACTGCTCTTTTTTCAAGAGCAAAAGTAACAATCACACGGGTTAAATAGGTCGTTACATAAATAAGTACTTAGATCATTTCTTCTAATACTATTTTAATATGCAATATTTGTATTACTCTCTATACATCTCTTTTTCTATATCTTTATCTCTCTCTATATATATATATATATAATATTAAACGTTGAACAGTGTGGCAAAAAACATATATTTAACAAAAATGGCTCGTTACACACTCACAAAACTAAGACAAAATAATTATTTGCACTTCCTAATAATAGCATAACTGTTTACCAAAAATTTATTCAATACTAACGCACAAAATGCCATAATAATTTGTCTAAAGTATTAAAAGAGCTAAGCAATTAAAACTTTACATTTTTCGAGGCACGCCTAAAATATTTTTGTCAATTAACACATTTTACGCACTGAATGAATTTTATGCTCCTTGAAATTCAAGCGGAATACAACTTGATAATTAGATGTATTATTAGCGCTGTGATAAAATGTATTGCTGTATTAAAAATTACACTGTTTATAATCCACACTTTTGGAGTATTGAGAATTATGTAAGTTGAATGTTTACATGTATGGCCAAATTAAATTTGACAATTTGGTGTAATTCACATGTTTAATTCACTAGTCTCGCATTGAAACGGTAGTATCTTACACATGAACCTCATACTCATGTCACGTTATCATAATTATTGTGCGTTTTTCTACCATAATGTGATTAAATATGTAACTATATTTACTATGTTTATCTTTATCATAATCTTATATGTGTTACTCGTGTAACCAAATAATATGCTTCATTCTTGAGTTATTATGCCCACTTAGCAAAATAAATTATAACTTTAAGAATAAAATTTAAAAAATGCAACTGTAATAAACGTAAGTAAAGCAAAATTTTTTCCCCCAATAAAAGTGGAGGTCTGATGGTAAAAAAAAATGTAATCAGGGTACACCCATCTTTATGAATCTCGTTGTATTGACAGATGGGCAGCGAACTTGTAATCCAGTAGTGGGGACGGAGGCAGAAGACGAAAATCGGTCTACCTGATCTTTGGCATGGCCGCGTTCCAAGCTGGCATTATGCTGGCTGGAGCCGCCTGTCTTTGATGTTGCCGCCCCCGGGCTCGCGGACCTCGGACTTGCTGGGTGGCCGGGTACACCGACGATAGGCTCCAAGCAGCAGCGGGCGTGGTACACAGGAGCGGGTGTGACGTCACAGCTCGAGTGCCCCGGCAGACTACAACCCGAATCCATAACGATTGAAGACCCTTACTTCCAGCAAAATATAATGCTTTACTATAAAAGTTTTATTTTTCCTTGTGAAAGTTTATAGATATACAGTGCTAATTTTTAAGTCTATTTTATTCGCAGTTCCCTTCTACCTCGTCCCGCTCATCACCTTGAAAGTGATAATAGTAATTATAAGTACGATAATTTCGCGAATCCTTTTGTTATCGAAGTAGACTTTTCAGCTTTTCACATGTTCGGGCCACTATAGTCCATTCACGGTCATTTGCAACATTTAAAGCCCTGCTCAATTTCTACTTTCAGGATATATTCCTCCGCCTCATGCAAACAAAGATTAACCCAGTCTATAAAAGTGCAACTAAGTGACAACGCACCGCATTCGTGCGCACTCATTGTGATAATATTTTGCATAAGAACTATTTCTTACTAGGCATTACCAACATACCCAATTTCTTCCACTTTTTATTCAAATTAATTATAAATGAAATACTGTAATTCATAAATAAAATATAAATAAAATTTCAATTTAACCAAAACAAAAACACTTTTTTTGTTAATACATATATAAAACGCTTGTGTTACATATCATAGTGAGGAAACCACCAAACAATCTTTGATTCAAAAAGTGTGAAGAAACTGTGAATAGACTATACTTGTCATTCATTGGCTGCTATAATAGTGAGTAGATGCTTTCTTATTAGAATTTGCTGTACGGGATACGCCACGACAATTCTCCTTATTATTTACTGGCTGAAGAGACGTCCAGGGCGTGTCCAAACAACAGCGGACCAATCATGATATAACGCTCTAGCTTACGTTATTGAACTTTAAGCTGACAACGAAATAAGTTGAGCGATTCATGGGTCTATAAAAACAAGCCTTTCAGATCATGCGTAACTAGATCATATTTGGATGGTTTTATTTCCAATTGAATGATATTATCGCTTTTAGTTTCCGGATTAACAGAAACATTATAAACATCATGAATAACCTCGGCACACTAGAACATTCGTTCACTTCCGAGAACATTGAATGAATCAGCCTCGTTAGCCCACACAAAGCCGTCAACAACTGCTGTCATGAACTAATTAGAACTGAAATCTAACAGGACATTTCCAGAATGATTAACATATAAAAATACCGAGTGTTTTTTAACAACACTGACCATCTCTAGCTGGTTGTTCTTTGCGAAAAAAATAAGACGAAAGTGTATGCTACACGTTTCCCCTATACTGATTATTAAGGGAGTTACGCCCCCAAAAATCGCTTTTCAAAATGCTTCTCTTTTAAACTTGCGGTTAAGCAATACATTGGTGAACGTTTTTTTGTAGAACGGAGATCTTAACACCCCCGAAAACGCGGTTAGCTATATCATTCTCCGTCATTGCGAAAATGGGAGTTATCATCTTATTTATGGGCGAAACTTTATAACCCTAAGATGCATGCGATATTTAAGACGTCTTATAAAACAGCAAGTCTAAATTTACGAAAAATTTCGTTTTGTCGTAACACTCAGATGAATAGTTTTCAATAAATCTATGCATTACTCTCAAAACAAAATGTCTGTTGCCTGACAGATAAGCAACATAGAAAAAGTTGCAAGAGAAAGCATTTTAAATCAGGATTTTGCGGAGTGTGTATACATTTTCTTTTTATGTTTTCGCAGGAATAACATGCGGAAATTTGTCGGCGTTGTTTGAAAACTTCCGGTATAACTGTCCCTACTCTTAAAATGATTTTTAAGTCAAGGTAGTATTTTTATAATTGTATGTTTTCTAAAATGAATATTCCAGAACTCATATCAACTGACTTTTTAATGAAGCAGCAGTAACGTTCCTTGGCAGGATACTTTATTTATCGTGCAATTTCTACACAGAATTTTATATTTTGACAATTTACAGAAATAACTTTTCTTTTTATAACATATTTTATTGAAATACGGTACTGACAAAAGCTATATGGCTATATAAGTATTATTATATAATTACTTAAAAAAAATGTATTTTATTGAATAAAATTTTTAAAATAAAGTTGTGAGTTATGTAAAGCACTCTCTTAATGCGGTAAAGTAGGTATACTGCAAATTGTGAAAACATATTTTTATAACTTAACGTCTTTACTTAAAATAAATTTGGTAGGCTGATGTCCATTTGGTTTAATACAAGTTAGAGTATAAATCAGCATAATAGTAGAATATTAGCATATTCCTGATTTTATTCATGGTGTCCTTTGCACAACATATTTGCAGTTGTTAGGCTGGTGGCAGTGTGATTTTTTTTTCTTGGTGAAGAGCTATACAACCGCTAGTATTTAAAAACTTCCAGAAAAATAAAAATTTTCGTGAATTATCTACACACATTACGTTAGAGAGCATTAAATTAAGAAAGAGCTGTGTTAACGGAACATATTACTGAGTCCCTGCACATATTAATTAAAGATCTTTGTTCGGCATATCACGCAAAACTCGCCTTGTACCTTTGTTTCTAACTATGGTACTATAAAATGGATTTCAATACTTTCAATTTTGCCGTACATTACATAGCAGGTTATTTTTAAATAATCTAAACCTACCAGTCATGTCTAGTTTCCTAAGTGTAATATACTCATTTTCTTGTTACTTTTTTTAAATAAATTTTCCGAGTTTTACATTCTCCTTTGTTTCCTGTAAAAAAAAAATTTGTCACATTTAACAAGCATTGTCCGTAATTAATGCAACAGAACTTCTCATATCCTAGTCGGTTTTTGCGTAGTAAATAAATAATTTCTTAATGTGGTTATATAAATTTATATAAGGAAATTATTTGCGTGTACAGAAACATTCAAACATGCATACAGTTGAGCAGGAAGTATCTCAGTTTCGTGCTTTGCTTTACAACGCAGAGTAAATTACTTAACCGGGCGTTTAAGTCCCTCCCACCCAAATTCATGCCTCTTTTTTTTTTCACTTTAAAATTCTGTGGAGCTCACTATAATAAGTTTTGGCATCTCAATCATCTGAGTTTAAGTTGAAATTTAATTGAACGCTTGGACAGAATGTAACTTAATATTCACGTCACTGCACTTTGAATGACGGCCGAGTTATACGTTGTATAGTTAGGTATTTACACACGGGAATATTGAATGTGTATTATTTCATCACTCAAATTGTCTTATCTATAAACCAAGATATATGTTTCGTGCTTGTGCCACATGTGATGTCTGGTTCGATACCAGAAGCTAACATTAGCAATAATTTCTTTCATTTAATGTAGAGTACTCACTAATCAGGATGTTAACGTATGAAAGTGAAGAGACATAAATAAGGATTACTCAAAGACGAACTTCCTGAGCATTCAAACAGACTGCCAGATGGTTAAATAAACTCAGTGCAGAAGCCTACGATTCTTTCCATTTAGAAAACATTTTCTAGTTCAGATTGGTCATATCGCTGTTTTCTGTTGATAACTCTACATATCATGGCACATTTATCCTAGAATGTGCTGAATCCTAGCGTTTAATGATTTTAGTAAAGTAATTGTCCACTACAAACATTAGAAGATAAAAATGACATCTGAAAACCACCTTTTTATCTCATGTTCTTTAAAGAAGCGTTTGGGATTAAATAACTTTATAAAGTAAATTTTTAACTACAATTACATTAGTCTACGTTTTTCTAAGCAAGTAACTCGTACACCTCTCTTGAATATATAGTTTTAAAGAGTGAAATACTACTACAGTACTTCCACGATTTTCTTAATTAACGACTTACAGTCGGCACATCAGTGAAGTTAAATGGGGCAATGGGTAATGGATTTCAACATCCATCAGGAGAAGTCACTGATTATTGCCATAGTAAACAGCAGGAGTTAACATGTCGCAAGGAAAGAATTTAGAATTTTCCTCGGTTCCACTTTCAGGACACGTGCTGTACGAAACGTTTCTGAAGCTCCCGTACATCGCTCGCACACATCACAGGGGTAAACAAGTTCGGATGTGAGGTGGCAAATCTTTCCCGGCCCAGCAAAAAAAAAAAGTAGGGAAAACTTGTCTAATATTTCTTTGCTGTTTGTGTCCTTCCGTTTAAGTTTTCATCTTCCTGCGGAGTAAAATAGTCATAACGGATGATCGTCGTGCCCACCCAAGGACACGCAAAAGGAGAGTGGTGGCCTGCGAGGGGAGAGGACGAAAGCTCTTTACTGTCCGCCCCTCCCGAAAGACTGTTGTGGACGCACAAAGGATGAGCATTTTTATTTAAATTCGGTTTGACAGCTCCCTGCGCGGAAATAAAATATGGTATGCTATGACGGTTCGTGAAATATTGAGTTGCACGCTATAGATTTTCTCCCTTCCAAACTTAAAAGGACATTATTTTTTTTATCCCAACCCAGTACAGCATAAAATCTTTGCCGATATAACGACCCAGAATAAAGACATGAAGACAGAACAGGGTTTTAACTGTGATTTGGGGGAGGGGGGATAGAACCCGTTTTTCTCTTTTTCCTTTTGGCATGGAAGCTAGATTGAGATGTTTTCGGGCAAAGAGGCGGTGTTCAAAATATTAGGTCGTAAATTTGAACGTCGTACGATTTGCGCATGGTGCACTCGTTCTCATTTATTTTGAAATTAACAGTCCGAAACGTTTTCATGCACAGGTGGCAGCTAAAAGCGTGTTGTAATTAAAATACTTGGCGCAAAAGTTTGTCAGCAACATATTTCATTTGTATTACATAAATATTAAAAGTTTTATTTATTATATTACTTTTTTAATTGCTTATGTTCTATATATGTATATATATATATATATACACACACATATATATTGTTGGACTGTGACATGCCTTATATCAATAAATTACTCAGAAAATCACTGATAAAAAAATTCTGTATCATTAAGTATGCGTTTTAATTGTTTACGTTAGAATTATGTAAATGTTCGAGTTATTATTGTGCCATTTTATTTAACTCTGTTATTCGAATGTGTTTCCTTAAAATTATGTGGATTTAAATAAATTCTACAGTAGTGGCTGATTTCTGCAAATGGTATACGTTCTTATTCGCGCAGGTATATCTCGGACTCGCTCGCAACGATACGATCTTCAAACTTTCTGTTTGGAGACTAAGTTACTGCGAATCACTGAAATTACACGAAAACCCATATTCGCTACCCTTATACAGTAGTTTTATTTAGTTAAACAATCTTCACCAAGTTTTCCTGATATCTGAAACGCTGTGTTAAAGCAAATTAATACTATGTTATTTTTTCTGACTACGTATTATGCATTGTGTTTTCTTGCACTTAGTGCTAGATATGTTTAAAGTCTTTAAATGTTAGTATGTTATTTTTGAATTATTAGAAAATAACTGCAAATAATTTAACTTACAAGTTAAAAAAAATTGAAATTGATACCTTTGTTTCTCTTAAAAGTTGTGCATCAAAAAGTAGATGTCAAATTCAAACAAAATTATATCATCGTGATGGCGCAGACAAAAGTAATAAAGGCTTACAATTTAATCGTATCAGGACAACGTTCCACCAATATGTGGCATAGAATAATGACACTTATATATCTCGTCGGATCAACAATTTGTTGATACGATACCCTGTCTGATCACCCTGATTCCTGTTTTCCGCATGGTTTCCAGGAATCACTCCGGGAAGTTTTGGAATTGTTCTTTACTACAGACCAATCGCTGCTCCATTCCTTCTTGTCCTAGCAACATGCTCCATTCCTTCTTGTCCTAGCAACATGCTCCGCATCTTGTGACGTCGCTCTAGACGAGATGTTATGGTAGGAGTAGAGGTACTTCAAATGGAGCGCTGCACACACATTACCAAATTTGTCAGAAAAATTGTTGCATATGAAAGAAACAGTGCATACCGTCGTCGACAATTTTTTTCTACAATAACCAGCAGTCTACATTTAATCAAAATTGAAGAGTAATTTCCATTCTGGGTGCTCTATAAATTATATTTGGCAAAAAGAAAACTTTATCAAGCAAATTATTATAATAATTACTCTGATTGTATGTAATAAAAATTTGTAATAATGGTTACAAATATTTCGATAACTGATTTCTATGCAACATTCATTTAACTTATGAAAATAATAACTTTCGTTGCATGAAGTAATAACGCTAACTCTTTTCCGATGCAGGAATATAAAAAATATTTGCAACTCTAACGCACTTTTTTTTATTTCAGTTATTTTTTCATGCACTTAGTAATATCGCGAGAAGCCAGTGATTTTGAGTGGTTTGTCGTGAGAGTTAAGTACTGACATTTTTCATCAACACCTACGGTGAAAATTAATACATTTTTCGCCAAACTGTGATTCATTTAGGTCTACCTACTATGCGTTAACTGCAGAGTACGACTGTTTAAACGCATTGTTATCAGTGAAGTTTAAAAAAAAGCGAGAATAATCAGATCTTCTAAAATGGCAAGTCTACGAAAATTTAACGTAATATTAGAAAACAACACTATTGGTGTAAATAAAGGGAAAGCAATAAAGTGGTTTATTAACACGCTCTAAAATATTGTTAAATATTGAAGCTAATACTAATAGGCCTGAGAGTTGAGGTTCTAATTGTGGCATTTCTCTGACTATAGGTAGACACAGTTACTACTGCAGATCACTCCGTTTTGATTGTTTAGAAGACATGACGTTCAGCAATACTTGGATTGTTGCTGCCTCTACTAGAATAAAATAACCTTAAAAACTTTCTGACGCCAGTACTGATATTAAGACACTCTTACCCTATAAACTGATTACACATTTAATAGAAAACACACCAGATCCCACAAAGTAACCAACATTCAGCAATAGGGCCGCGGTGGCTGAGCGGTTAGGCTGCTCGCCTCCCACCAAGGCGAACCCGGTTCAATCCCCGGCCGGGACACTCAGGATTTTTGCGAGTGGGAATCGTTCCGGAAGATGCCGCCGGTAAGCGGGTTTTCTTGGGAATCTCCCGTTTCACACGCCCTTGCATTCCGGCGCTGCTCCATTCTCACTTCCTTTCACACTCACCGGCTCTCAAGACCCCGTTGTTAAGAGCCGCCCAAATTTCTCAAGTCAACTAAACTCAACAGTCAACAATACCATGGAAACCAAACACACCATCGACTTTGACAGGTTCAGTATAGCAGCCAAATTCTTGATTACCGATTGAGAGCAATGAGACAGGTTACAGAGATCATGGGAGACCCTAAAAACACGAATAGGGAAGACAGATACAAATTAAATAGAATGTGGGCACATCCCTTCATGGACGACTCGAAAGATAGGGCAGCGACTTCAAACTCTCCAGAATTTGCAAACCACCGTAGCCATACAGGAGCTAGCCAATCTTTTATTGACCGACGAGCCAGCCAATCAGGAAGTAGCCTCCCAGATACGAAGTGTATAAGGTCCCTAATGCTCGGTCGAAACGTTGATCTAGTTCCACAGACAGAGTGTTGCAATGTAACACCACAATCGCCCTCCTCCGAGCCATGGTCTGTGCAGAGTATGTATGCGGCATATGACTGTGGGCACAAAGTGCTTCGCAATTACACCTGCGGCTTAATTAAACCTACATAGAGTAACTCCTGTCGTTGTGTAGCAGTATAGTCTCACAGCATGAAACTCACTGAAACTGGTCGTGAAACTATCCAGACGGGCTTACTCCATACTATGGGTGGTGATGTCAGCCCTAAAACACAGGTAGAGAACTCTAAAACAAGTCTATCAAACACCTGTGAACTCGGGGAATGAGTTTATGAAGTGTGGGTAAGTTATGAATGTTACTTAACTCTATTAATTTAATTTGTTTATATGTGGGAATGCCATTGTTAAGTACTGATGCAGCCTTGGGTTGAAATCAGGGTTAAGATGTTAAGATAATCGCTGTTTTTTATATTTTCGTGGCTCAACTGGGTCATATCCAAGTATTTCATTTATAAGAGGGTTTTCATGATCACTGAGACTTTCATACATGTTTTTGTTCCTCGGAATTATTACTTCTTTGATATAGTCCATTTTAAATATCTGTTGAATTCTTTCATTACTACTAAACCAGCCTGAATCTGATATTGCTCTAATAAATTTATTCTGTGTTATTTGAACTTTCTGTATGTGTGTTGGGTCGTCGTAACTCCATATTTCACAGCCATACAGTAGTAAGGGCCTAATGATTTGCTTAAAGAGCTGTGATTTTTTCGTACTAGGTAACCGAGGTGCTCTAAGTATTGAATATAAATTTATTAAATTTCCTGTCGCAATATTAGTGAATCTTTTAATATGTTCTGCCCATGTAAGTGGTCTGTCGAAAGTTAGCACTAACTATTTAGAAGATTTAACATTTTGAATATTTGTGTTAAAGATTTTAAGTTCCCTATCAGGCTGGGTGCGCTTTTTTGTAATAATTAAGGAGGTTGACTAGGCTTCATTTATTTTAATTTACCAGTGAGTGTACCATCTTTATAATGCAGTGTTAGATAGCTGATCGTTTAGTTATAGCCGTGTTGTCTGCGTACATTTGTACATAAGCGTCAGCATGTGGGATATCTGCTGTGAATATGTTGTAAAAGAAAGGAGAGAGGGGAGAGCCCCGTGGTACACCCACCCTTAATTCTCTAGTTGTTGATTTAGACCCATCTAGCGCCCCGTAAAATTTGCGTTTCCACAAATAGTGAGCCACCAGATAAATGTAGGTATCAGGGAAATTAAAGTTAATAAGTTTGTGTATTAAACCCGCGATCCGGANTAGTGAGCCACCAGATAAATGTAGGTATCAGGGAAATTAAAGTTAATAAGTTTGTGTGTTAAACCCGCGATCCGGACCTTGTCGAATGCCTTCTCCGGGTCCAGCCTTGTGATTACTGTTTAGGCTTGTGTTCTGTCATTAAAACCGTCGGTGGATTGTTCAACGATTATTAAAAGTGGGTGAGCTGTAGAATGGCCTGCTCTGAAGACAAACTGGAAATCGGTGATTACATTGTTTTAATCGGCGTGTTTCTGGAGCCGTGTTAATATGGGTTTGTCAAATATTTCTCTCATACTGTCTAATAAGCTGATTGGGAGTCTGTTTTGTGAGAGTGCAGGGTTTTTTCCCTGTTTGGGTATAGTGATTACTCTGGCTGTCTTCCAAAGGTCTGGATATACTTTATGGAATAAAATATGTCTAGTTAATACTGCAATTCTTCTAGAGGAAGTTTTTTAAGTGTTTAATAATTTATTTTAAGTGTACCGCCTGCTTTATTGTTNAATACTGCAATTCTTCTAGAGGAAGTTTTTTAAGTGTTTAATAATTTATTTTAAGTGTACCGCCTGCTTTATTGTTAGGCATGGTTTTAATTATTTTAATTAGTTCGAAAAGTGAAATTTCTTCTTGTTCTGCGTGTGTTCCTTGCTGTAAGTAATTATTAACTTGTGCTGTAATTTCTCGTGTAAATTGTGTCTCATTTATGTCTTCATTTGGGGAAAATAGTTTTTTCTAAAATGTCCGCGATAGCATTTGCTTTATCACCTGAAGTATAGTTAATTCCTGTATCTGTGATTATAGTTGGGGTGGAAATGTGTTTATTTCTACTGCGGAGTGTTCGTGTGAGTTTCCACATTTATTGGGGGTTTTTTTAGCGACTTCATTAACAATATTTCCAAATTCATTGATTTTCTGTTCTTTAACTTTACATCTAACGAAGGCTTTTAATCCATTGTATTCAGTCCTAGCCTGAGGAGTTCGTGTTCTCTGGGCCTGATTGCGCGTCTGTCTTTTTAATGTAAATACATAATTAATTACAGGGTAGATTTTCCTCATTTATATGTTAACTGGGAGGTGATATGAATATAATTCATTAATTGTTTCTATACGTACATTTGTGTCTGCAATATTAGTGAGTGCTATATCAAGAATTTCAGGCGCGCCTCCTGAGTTTGGGAAACATGTTAGTGTGTCTGGCGCAAAAATAACGTTATTATTATTATATGCATGTGTGTTTAAAACACTGCTATTGGAATTTGTAATCCTACATTCCCAGTCTGTATCCNCTATTGGAATTTGTAATCCTACATTCCCAGTCTGTATCCTTATTGTTAAAATCCCCTGCAATGTAAAATTTCCTTTCGACCTCCATTAATTTCTCGATGTCTTGTGTAAATAGAGGTGCTTTATATGCCGTGGTCATGCATACGTGTGAATTATTTTTGCGTACATGTATGCAAGTGGCCTCTATGTGAGTAAGTCCTGTAATTTAACTGGGTGATGATATATAACATGCTTAATTAAGATTGCTGTTCCACCCTCATGAGTGGGGCCATCTGTTTTGTAAATAGTATATCCACATATGCTAAATCTATGTTGCGGTTTAAGAAAAGTTTATGTAATGAATGCTACATCAATACTGTAAGTTGCCAAGTATTGTAGTTCATATGTGTTGTTTTTTAACTCCGGTGTTGTTGTAGATAAGTGTTTGATGTGATTTGTGCTGGTTTGTGATCATTTTATTTGCCCAGGTGGCCTAT
>NQII01016090.1:0-10330 GCA_002778355.1 Clitarchus hookeri
AAAGCGGAACCTTCTTCAAAGATACCGCACTTGGGTGATACGTGTTACGTCAGTTGATCACTTTCTTCCGCAGAGTGATGTGAGCTAGATCCACCAACAGGCACCGTAAATCGAACCCGCATCCCCATTGTGAGACGCAACAAAGCTACCCACGAAGAGCTGCTGGCGAGCGAAAGAATAATTTCAAAAACCCATTGTGTTTTGCAGGGATTGAGTAGGAAGTGACCAACAAAGAAAAATTCAGTTTCACACTTGGCATAAATGTTATAACCTCTTAATAACAGTCCAAATCTGAATGAGTGAAAATTAGGTGTAATCCGTGTAATTAAACCCAAGCCAGAGAAAACAGAGCTAGGTAAGAAGGTGAAAGCCTGTTGGTTGCTTCGTTTACCCAGTCACACAGGCTGACACTTGATTCCCACTCCACTAAAGCGTAGCGGCACGAGGGGCTGTGGAAATAAATGGTTACTTTTAATGAGCATGTACGCATTACCCACTGCACGTTGTTAAAAATTTAAGTGAAACTCGAATTAAAAAAATATTCGCGACCGCGACAGGATTCGAACCTGCAATCTTCGGATCCGAAGTCCGACGCCTTATCCATTAGGCCACGCGGTCAGATGTGTGTTATTCCTTAATGTTCTATAGACTTATGAAAACAAACCCTTCAATAGGTGCTAGCTTGCGCTCCTGCCACGGAAGTGAGTTTTCGGCTATCCTCCCTGTTGTCATTTACGTAAAAATAACAATATTTTAATCAGTTAAAACTCGCAATTAGCTGGAACGGTATCAGCTTCTTAAATTGATTTCATTCACATCTGGACACACGAAGAAATTATATTGTACTTGATGTAAACTGAGTCGATTATTTATGATATAAATTTTTACAAGTTCAAAAAATATTTTTACAAGGTTGCCAAATTTGTACATTCACAAAAGTAGAATTAGTACCTCGGCAAATACATAAAGTAGATTAATTAATTCTGAACCTGATTAAACTATTCATAACATACTAACATTCCAGTCAGTGTTTCTGTTTGAATGATATGCAAGTCCCGCAAATAAGCTCCCACTTATCCGGAGGTCACTTATGACCAACAATGCGTGAAAAAATACACTTTGCGTGACTTTAAATCACTGAGGTAACTAAGTTTTAAATTCCCAACGATATATTTTTCACTGTAGGACTATGTTCTGCAAATCTCACTGATCTGCCACGGTACAAAAAAATTAACGTTTGTAGGATACCACACACAGATGTAACCGCTTGTTAAATTAGTGCTACGAAAAAAATAAAAATTCCGCATATTTTTTTTAAATCTGTATACATCAAAAAGGTTTTACTTTGTGCACGTTTAATATATGAAATTGAAATAATCTTATTCGTGTTCAAATGTTTAAAAGCCACCTGTTTCTCAACATACGCTAGCCACAAAACTTTATTAATAAACATTGTAAAAATATGTTATCTACACTCCTACCTTCAAACAAATTTTCAACATGCAATTATCCCAACACAGACCCTTCTAGATTAACATATGAGTAGTCAGGGAATAATTGCTCTTACAACTTCAACTACACAATAATTAACCTAGGATATAGTTCATTTCATATAAGAAGGCCACATTCTGACAGTCAGTGAGTGGCAACTTATTGTATTAAAAACAAACAACGTGCCATTTACAAAATCCTGTACCATCTGATGCACGAACGAACAGAAATTAATATTACGTTGGCTATTCTGAGAGCAGTGCCGACGCACATCAGACAAGCAGAAAATACGCGGATAAGAAAGAGTTCGTAGATTAATTAATACATTTTATTTTATGTGGTCATAAAACAGCAGTTTTTAGTTTTAGAAACAAAACTTCGTGATAAAATAGTAATGAATAGGTGTTCAAAATGAGATGCCAATAAAACGATCCATATCCAAATGTAACGAAAAAATAGAAACCTTTTTCAAGTTTCCAGACTTGCCAACTATGTGCTGCCATCTTGTGAGGGATAGGCGCACCATCTTTTACAACACTCCCTTCCACGCTATCTGTTATCCATATCCCGAACTACACCCAGAAACATATTTTAGTTTTATTGTTTTCAAAATAACGTATTTACGCGCATATACAAATGGTTTTATTTTCCCGCGAGCTCTGTATAATTTTAAAGTAAGATTTATTTCGTAAATAGCTATTACGAACGACCCTACACACGTCCACCAAGCTCCGTTTACGAATGCAGTGCCACACAAGAAGTTCACCAATTGCCACATGCAGCAGCACCTCCTGGACGCGCTGACTCGCCGCATCAAAGCCTCTACTTGACACACCAGTTGATGGCGAATGGATACATAAACGAAAAGGTGCGACGATTGTCAACTGTCAAGAATGTGGCCTTCTAATATGGTACACAGTATACAAGATAGATAATTTCCAAAGTGGTTTTACATTTCGAAACTACTCTAACCAACCTAGAATAGTAAACGAATAATTTTAAGTTATGTTGAAATCAACATGAGCATACCGAACACTTCGTCTGTATACTTCAGAACATACGTGCATGTACCGCGATCCCGTCAATTCACAGTCGCTCGTCGAATCAGAGTTTCTTACTGCTACCGGAGAAGGAAAATGGAGTAGAGTGCGCGCCATAGGTGCGTGGTAGCCACTCTCTGTGTTACAGCATTGGACTGATTTTCTGCCAGTACGACTATCAAAAACGACGTGGATGGGCTTCGAGGCTCGAACATTGTTTATGTAAACAAGTGCTTTGAAATGTCTGTATACTTACTCTAACCAATTTTTGATGAAATAGTATTTAACTCTGGTTGGTAAAAGTATATCTATACATATTATAAATCTCAACGTCTCTCTGTCTGTTAGTGCGCTTATCACTCGAAAACCACTTATCTGATTTACGTATTATTTTTATACATAGCTACGTTCTCTGGCCAGGTTTAAGTATATATTTTGTTACGTAAAATAACATAAAGATTAAGCTGTGACGATAATAGTGAATCAAGTCAGGAAAAAAGTTTGCTGCCAGCGCGCTTTCTTGCAATACGATGTCTAATGATTATTTATCTCATAATTGACACTGTAGCCCACGCGAGCGGAGCCACGGGTACAGCTAGTTATTAATATAAATTAGCATATATTTCGAAAATTAAGGTATAAACAAACACGTTGATCTGTGTTGACCATGTGACTTTGACAGTAGTATTAGTGTAGGGTAGACCAATGTTGGGTACATGCGCAGATTACGCAACATTGGTCTACGGGCATAATTGCATTTCACTGGTGTCTCCATTGCATATTACAGTGACAAGACCCTAATAACATAAGTTGTCATTGTAAATGTAATTTGAATCTAACCACGTGTTGAGATTTAGAGTGAGTGTTTTATCAGATACCTCAGACAAAAAAATTTACCGACCGTCATAGGTAATTCAATTCAAATTATACATTGAGTTTTATTTGCTTTTCTCTGAAAACTAGTTTAAACAGATGTCGTTCTATCCCCTCATCTATGAATCGTGCAGTCAACATTCCTGTGTATACCTCCGTGAATGCAAGATGCCTCCTGCAATAACGCGTCAACTCTGAAGTCATACTTAAATTCCCTTATGACAGGGTGTGCAAAATGCGCAAGAAAATTTGGTGGGTTGAAGACAATACTCCATAGCGGACAAAATGTTTTTCCAAACGTGCTATTGGAAAATCGTGCATGGCATTTGCGTACGTCTTTCTCATTAAACGAAAGTTTGCCGCTTTCTTCAGTAGCCCACCACAACCTCTAGAAACACAAATTCCCTTTCTTTCAAAATTCCTACTGTAATAATTATAAAGCTGTTCTCCGGGCAAAGTACTTATTAGAACACTAAAATATATTATCTCTATTTTGTCTACTATTACTGATGCTGGGAATTATTTTTCTTATCTGCCTTCAAATCAGAAACAAACAAAATAAGAGCAGAAACATGTGAATTTTTACAAACTGCACTGAATTCAATTCAACAATACCTACAAAACCGTACTATCATGATCAATATAAGATTAAAATTTTATTTCATAATTTAATTTTTAACAAACTCGTATTACTGCTTCTAACTTGGACTTTAATTCCCCCAGTATCACGGCATGTAATGTAACAGTTAAAATAATTGTCAAACTTATTAGAATAAGATAAGAAGACAACCGAAAAACACCAGCATTCGAGGTCAGACTGTTTCTTTAGACGACTCTTCGCATCGATAAACTTTCTTTCTCAAGACAATACCGTTTCTACGAGCTTTTTTTAAAAAGTAACTTCGAAAACGAAAGGTATTGCACATTATTATACCCCTTTTGTGGAAAAAAATTTTCAAAATGAACATATCGCGTGTAGAGTGAACAAAAGTTAATTACATCAGTATTTTAATTTTAAAAATTAAGATAAAATGATAATTTTTAAGTAACAAACATGACACTTGAAACACTTCCAGAACCAGTCAACAAATAATCGCTTAGCATATTTTCAGAACATACTTAGGTTCTCACAATACGCCACCACGACCTGCAAAATTATGAGCATAGTGCTGAAGGCACAAAAAAGTCAGAATTTTTTGAACAGTTTTTCAAAGTCTGCAGTTTTTTTTCTTTAGAAAATTGCAATATTTTGACCCATACAAATAATTTCGTTAAAGAGTTCATCACTTCTTCCGCAATGATCATCAAACGTTTGTAATTTGTGAGTAAATCTTTTTGCTGACGAGTTGCTCGGTACTTGTTGGGGATATCCGTTCGGACGAATATGGAAGTGGAAATGTGAGTTACCTGGAGAAACATACACAATTTCTCTCTATCATTATGTGCAGTTTGTCGGTGCGTGCTGTAGAAGACAAAGAAGTGGCGCGATGAAACCCCACAAGGCCACAATCGCACGTGGTGCGTGAAAGACACGTACCACTCACGAATGACGCAATCGCATGCACCCTTTCACGTTGTGTAACAATTTGCATACCACATAAGTTATACTCCATTCGCGGTTACTTACAACTTTTATGAAGCCCTGCTGAAGTAAAATTTCAATTTCACAAAAAATAAGGTACTCTTATGTAAACACAGTTCTAAAACGCTTGTTATACATGACATATTTAGGAAACAACCAAACATTTCATAGATGGGGTGCTTTTCAAAGGGCTGATTCAACAAGTTTGAAGTAACTACAAATAGACTATGATTTCACTAGCGCTGCGTTAGTGATACCACAGGCATGTGATTGTGGCTACCACATATCAAGCGTGATTGTGATCCGTCCGCACCCGGACTAAATGTCATTATCTAGTTGGCAAGGGGGCCGCGGTGGCCTAGCGGCTGGAGCTCTCGCTTCCCACCAATGCAGAGCCGGGTTCGATTCCCAGCGTGGTCGCCCCCAGATTTTCGCACGTGGGAATCCGTGCCGCACGATGCCGCTGGTCGGCGTGTTTTCTCGGAGATCTCCTTTTTATCGCACCCCTACGTTCCGGTGCCGCTTTACACCCACCTCACTTCACCCTCGCAGGCTTTAAATACCTCGTACAGAACTGCATAAATATCTCGTCTCCACAAGCAGGCGCAGCGGACAAACGAGTATGTAGCTTCCTAGAAACGCCCAGATTATAGGCAACCAGCAGTGCAGTATTGTTGAAATGGTTGCTACTCGTGTACTGCTTCTGTCAACAGGCATTTCAACATTCCGATTATTTTATGTTATTTTCTTTTTTCAAATGGCCACCATTATAAAAAAAACTTCAGAATGATATTCTGCCTGAAAATGAAGAACTCCTCTGAAGAAATTAACAAAATTATTTATTTGGACTTGTATTTGGAAATGATCGAGTAGTTAATATTTTTTGATGACGCGGGTGACGTATTTCAATCAAAACTGCACAAACACATACACGTATATGCATACGTGCGTGGATGCATATGTGTGTGTTGTATGTGCGCTCGTAAGTCTTCGGCTTACCAGGCACTTGAAATGCGCTGCAGCTTGTTTGAAATCCGCAGTGTTTACGTAAGTAACTACTAAACGCCTTCAGATACGTTTATCTACGAAAAATGCAAATACGTAACATCTGAAAAGTTATGACACTCAGGAAATAAAATTAATTATTGAGAGTATATGTTTTGCTTTTTATATATTTANAAGTTATGACACTCAGGAAATAAAATTAATTATTGAGAGTATATGTTTTGCTTTTTATATATTTAGGTTTCTACAGCGTCCTCTCCTTCCCCCAATGCACCTGATAGAACGACCGTAAAATGGCAGAGAGTTATTACAGATGTTCTCTTCCGGAATCCCCTTCAGCTAGCACGTTATGCTAATCTGGATAGTTTGAATGCCATAACAAAGAAGTTATAAGGGTGCCATCTGCCCCGTATTTAAACCAAGCGCAGATATAGGTACAGCCGTGTAGTAGCCATTTAAATTTTTTTCTAAATTCTTGGGCGCTTTCCGTTTGCGAATAGTGTTTAAGAGATCTTTCTCGTGTCGTAGTACTAATTTCCGTTTTCTACTTCCGTGTGTAATGTGCATTTTTTTAAAAGGTAAAATGGTCTGATATGGTTGTTTCACAATAATTTTCAGGTATGAAACTTTCGGTACAGGCTGCTTAACATAGCAAATGGACACGGAGTACACCTTTGTCTTTATTATTACGTCAAAAAGCACAGGGTCACCTCAGAGCCTTTGGCGTAAAGGCGACCAGATTTTCAATTAGTGTAACTAGGTCGCCCTTAGAGCTCTCATGCTTCTAGGCCTCGGATATGAAAAATAATTCCATCGAGACAGCGCTCTGAATTTGCTTTTTAGTTTAAGTAATAGAAAAAAAAAGTGCCGGTGCCAAATCAAGCAAACAAGGGGGCCATGAATCACTGCAACTTGTGGCCAAGCTAACATTTACGAGACAGCTGTGATGTCACACGCATTATTGTGAACAAGCGACAATTCCTCAGAATTCATCAAATCTTTCCTGATACGCCCCATCCACTAGATGCTTTTTATCGTTTCACACGTTTCCGTTGCTCTGCTATTAAGCTTGCAATAAAAATATAACACCCGCTCGTTGCTCCATTGGAACCGTTCTTACATGTCCACAGATCATATAACTTTTATACTCGCCTAGTGTTCATTCAACACATACGAAACTTGCGCACATTATAAATGAGGTGACACGCAAAATGCTTACATAAGTGGTTATCAGTGATGGCGAATGTCCCTCCAATAAAAAAATATATGCCATCCTGCGCCGCGTTTCGATTGTGACTAACTTCACAGGAAATATATTTCAGTACTACCAGTTGTTGTTCCGATATTCCTGGAAAGGAATGGTGATCACTTCACCTGTTTCCACACTTACTGAGTGCCACCCTGCGCAAGTCTAGATTGTTCTCTGCGAACACTGGATTTCTTGCAGAGGTAGCGCAGTGCGAATGAACATAGATTGGCGAGCTGTTCAAGGTGAGTTATCTGAAGAAATTTTCAGAAAGGCAAAAGGTAGCATCATTAAATGTGAAATAACCCTTATGAAAAATTCAGTGATAAATTCATTGCAATACGAACGTTAAGACGGACTATACGTGGTAACAAAAATCTATTTTAAAGTTCTCCAAGTCTCATGGGGCCGCTGTGGCTGAGTGGTTAGACTGCTCGCCTCCCACCTAGACGAACCGGGTCCAATACCTGGCTGGGTCACTCCTTGATTTTCGCAAGTGGGAATCGTACCAGACGATGCCACTGATCGGCGGGTTTTCTCGAGGATCTCCCGTTTCCCACGCCCCTGCATTCCGGCACTGTTCTATACTCACCTCACTTCACCTCCATCGCCCATAAAGACCTCGCTGTTCAGAGCCACCTTAATCTTTACACTCCGCTCCGCCATGTCTACACGAAGCGTTCTACTCTGCTGTAACTAGAAAATTATCGTTACTGCAGCAGTTACGTAATTCACGCCGGCTTCAACGTTTTTTTTTTTCTAACATCGAAAATTACCACGAACCGTCTGAAATTATAGTTAGTAATACCCCAACATTACTATAAACAGGAAAACTTTCGTACGTCACGTTCTAATAACATGCTAATACCCAGGGCGTGGACACAGGAAGGGGTCGTTCCACGTTCAAATCCCCCCCCTAACCTAGATCTATACATTAAGATAAGTATAGTTAGGTTTTTTGTAAAACTAGAAATTGGGTAAATAAAACGGTATAATAAGAGAGTTTAAAATAGGAAAAATAAATAATACTTTTGTTATTCCGCTCAAAAAAAGTATAGGCGCTACTATATCAATTAGAACAACCTCCTCCCTTCCTCTCAAATAATAAATTTCTGCCTACGTGACTGTTAACACCCCATTTATGTACCGGGAAGTGGTGCCAGAGGTAAAAGTCGTGATTTAAGAACTGTAATCTCTTCTTCTAATACGGCTCTAATACAAATTATTATGATTGTTATTAAATGTCTTCTCGCTGTGATAAATAACCACATAACGAAAACTAAACTATGTTTTCGTAACGTCTTTTCATAAACTGTAAATGCGCAAGAACCTAGCAGTAAATCTATAGAGATGTTGCGAGAATTCACGGAAAGTTTTGCGAAATTTAGGGAAAGTGTGTTATTAAAGAAAACAAAGTGTTCGCAATTTTAGGAAGATTTCTGGGTGATTTTTTTTACCAGTACTTTACCCGGAAATTCACGGTTTTCTTTTAAACAGCATGTGGATGATTGCGTTGCGCACAGTCGTCGCCCAGAGGCGAGATGCAATCTCCGGGAGCCACGCCGACACATTAGCAGTTATGTACACGACTGGCGCTGCTGACGCTATCGCCCGCCGCTGTGAAGATAGATGGGACCCGCTACCTGCTGCCAGAGTGGCGATGTGTTCACTCGTGCACACAGTGGCTCCCAGCTCAAGGTCAGCCAACACCCCCCTCTTAGCTCGCGCAACCCGTCTGTCATACTGTAGCCTCCCGACTGGGACCCAACTGTAATAACTGAACATCAGTACTCTCCGTGGCGATCGCCATCATTGTAGGGAATTAATAATGGCTTATTTTCAATTAAAATTTAAGCGTGTTTCCTTTCCGGATGCTACCTAAAGCACATTTTGCAAATCAACCCTCTCATCAAGTAGAAATCATCACAACAATTACTCAGGTTTTGGTATAATAATAAGTAATAATAATTACACACCTTTTTTATGATTGATTCTATGCACATCTATTTCAGCTACAAAAGTCATAATTTTTGTTATTACAACGTGAGAATAACTATTCGGTAGTGACTTGCCTACTGGGAACACCGCGTTAAGCCAACTTTAAACGTTATTTAATGTCCAGCTTTGTAAGATTTATATTGCTATTGTCACGTACATATATGCATACAAACCAAATAGTTAAAGGCTTTTCGCGGTAAAGCGAGCACTTTATTAATAAACCTTTGAAAAAATATCACTGCCAGTTAATAGCATGCGAGCTACCGTCCACGCTTATATACAGGTCCCCAGTCAAGTTGGTAGCAAATTACGTAAAATAGGTTCAAGCCTTGCCGTTGTATTGCGAGTGAAATTTTTAAATGTAGAGTAAACAGAGGCAGTAGAATTTTGCATTATGAAAATTAGAGTACAAAAAAGCATTTTAGCAGTAAATTTAAGATCCTAACAATTTCACGTTTTCAAATGACTTACGCATGAATAAATTCTCTAGACTCACGACAATGAAAACTTCATGTATGACGGAAGGATATAAAATGTGGAGTAACGTAGATCTTAAGTAGGGCTTTCAGAAGAAGTGCTCACTTTACAGTGAACAGTCTTTATTCACAGTAGGAATCTGCAAAGATTTAAGAAAATTTGGGTTTTTATTACGTTTTCTCAGCGCTAGATTTTTGTAATGGAAATTAAGGGAAAAAAAAAAAACATAAACATTGAAAATATGAGGGATTAGTCCTCGTGAAAGGTAACGTTTCAAAATTTTACCTCCATGACGCTGTAGGTAGGTCCGCCAGCTAACGGTGTGAAATGTTCTGGGTATGGGTCCCGGGAAAGACATGAGAGTGTGTGCTATCCTGCGGGGCAAGTTTAGGAATGGTTAGGTTCTTAGGCCACTCTCTGGTGTTATTAAGCTTCAGTTGAATTATGTTTGTTTCCGTTGAGTTGTTCTTGCATCGAGAATTGCTAAACGAATGAAAAATTATTTTCAACTTTCAGCACTGCAAAGATTTGTTGCGCACAGCAGAAAACTCAAATAGACACCAAAAACAAGCCAACACTAGCTGTCAGCAGATATGTAAGTGGCAAAGAATTTCACGG